>CAKALU010006462.1:9516-45635 GCA_916700995.1 Hozukius guyotensis | reverse complement strand
TCTCTATCTCTCTCAGCTCTCTACTTCGTGCTCTGTGTGTGTTTGTGTGTGTGTGTGCACGTGTGCAGGAAAGTCCCCAAGAAACCATTTAGGCAGTAGAAATGGAGCGGGCCCAGGCCTCAGGTGTCCGTGTCACGGTGATGAATCACACCGAACACATATTAAACCTTCCTCATGTGAGAGGGACCTGTGTTGAGCTGCACCTTTTCCCTGGCTGCCCTCTCTCCAAAAAAATGAGATCCATTGACGAAGAAAAAAAAGAAATTATAAATATGACTGTGTGTTCTGCACATAAAGGCCGGCCTTGTCCCTGAGAAATTGATTTATTGGATTCCCTGACATTTTAGTTGTGGTCGTTATGTTATATTTATGGGGGAATTGCTGGAGCCTCTCATTATGCTCTCCTAATTTATTTTACATACTTTTATGGCCGCTTGTGCTCAGCAGGCCTTTACGGCAGCTGTTATTGAAAAAGAGAAAAAGGCAAGTACATATCGATCAAGATTTACATGTTTATTACCAGGATCATGATTTATTTTACTGTGTTTTCTTGTTTGGGCTGAGCTGCGTTTCAGTCATACATTCATAGCACCTATATTTTACCCTGTGCATTAAGTTACGCCGTCTTTTCATGTTGTATATGTATTAATGTATTGTGTAAGCAAAAATGAGAAGTTATGGCGTACAAGAAGTGGCTGATATATGTGCAGCTTTTGTTTTAAAGGCACAACCCATGATCCAAATGTAAACAACATGCTCACCACACCACAGATGTAAACACAAGATTGTATCCAGCTTGAAAACAGCTACATCTGTAGTGTTTCTAATGCTGTACATATTATTACATAGGGATGGGGAAAAAAATGGATTCACCTATGGATCACAATTTTTTTTTTTTTATTTTGAAATAGATTTTTTAAATGCCAGAATCAATATATTTGCTTCATTTGAGTCTATGCGGAGGTAGAAGGAAGTTACCACTTTTATTGTTGTAGTCTGGGTAACATGACGTCATATCCGTTCTGTATCTGTCAAAAACCAAAACAAACCGCAGCTGGCCGCAGCGAGTCAAAACAAAAAGGTAGAAAACGGCGAAGATTGCATGTGGATACGACCTGCACCCTCACATTTTAAATCCAACGTGGTAAACACTACACATACAGTAAATTATGGAAACACTTCAGGTTTCACACATTGCCAGGATAAGCAGAGCTAGACATCATGGTTAAAGCTGCATCCTAACTCGGTCATGGACAGGAAACGTTAATTTATTGTCCTAATTCTTAGATTTTTGAATAAATAATACCTGACAATGACTTCAGGACATCTCTGACTACATACATACTGAAAATCAAACATTTTTTCTCTATCAATTTCGACATTTTCCAAAGTTAAAGTCCCTAGAAATGTATGATTACACTTTTTCCCATGGTCTAGTGTTAAAAAAAAGTTTGCAATACTTAATAATCGCAATACATATCAAGTCGGCACCCAAGTATTGTGATAGTATTGAATCGAGAGATAGGTGTATAGTCCCAGTCCTATTATTACACATATTTGTTTGTTAGTATTTTCGATTCTGATCAGCAAAGAAACAAAATGTAGTGATTTTCCAGGTAAACTTCAATTATTTTGGGGATTTATTCCTTAAATTATATGGTCAACAGATGGATTGAGTCTCATTTGGCCGTTTGCAATATATTGGAGATTAAATATCTTCTACACCAGAACATGATCACTGAACTTTTATAGTTGCAAAGATTTTTTTTTCATGTAGTTTGAAGGACAAAATTGTTCAACAGCAGTCCATTTTGTCTTTTTTCAGAATGACACTCTGAGATACCTTGTTCAGGTTGTTCTCCGTCAAGTTATGTGGCCTTGGACATGATTAAGTAATAAAAACAATTAAATTAAATTACTTAAACTTTTGATGCATTAAATAGCGTCCCAAGATCATTCCTCAGCATAAAGGATGTGTAATTAACAGCTGAGATGAAGCGGTTATGAGCTGCTTCTTATTAAATTAAAGTCTAAAAAAAAAAAAGGGGTCTTTCAGTGAAGCCCAAGAACTTGATATATGCGCATGCGGCTCTGAGCATCACCTACCATGAAATTTAGTGTTTCCAGGATATTTAACATTAAGACGTAGTTAAAATTAATTCTACGTGCAATTTCTCAAAAAGAAAGCTGACAACTAATGTCAATAAATCGTGCTCGGCCTGAGATGGGGGGATCGTAAATCTGTTGCACAGTGCCGCCCCTCAATGTGGTAGTCAGGGGTCGAATGGGGGTGTGAAGCAGGGTATACGAATGAGGAAGATGGATTTGTCGGCGAGGGAAGGAGAAAGGGTGATTTGAAACCCTGGACACTGATTGGTGGAGATGAGGCCGGGGTGTCCTTGTGGTGACATTCAGCCCCTGATATTTGTTTGGCTTTAAATAATACCCTGGACAGGGCCTGAGAGTGATGGCCACCAGGTCGGCTGACATTGCAGCCCGTGCCAAGGTGAGCGACTTCAGGACACTTCCTCCCTCTCCGTCTTCCCCCTCATCTCTCCATGTCTCTCTCTTTCTGTCTCCGGCCTGTCAATACGCGTCCACTTGTCTGATGGGTCCTTCTGAGGAGCTTACAGCTGACACGCCGGTGTCTTTATTTCCACCAGCAATCCTTTTAGAGTTGGCCTCGGTGATCAGTCATGCCACTGACAAGCAGCTCAGGCCTCAGCACCTCAGAAACCCGCCATCCGCTCCTCCTTCATGACTGGATGTCATTACAAAGGAGGAGCAGAGAGAGGCTTCAGTCCAGAGTAAGAATTTAGGTTGACTCCATTTCTCAGACATTGCGAGACATGTTATTTATCACGATGTCCCTAAGGTTGGATGCCTTGGTAAAATGAATGTACAGCAACTTAAAGGAAAAATCTATGCTTTTGACACTGTTAAAAAAAGACCTGTTTGAGATATAGTTTGCATGTCTGTCCTTATAGGATTGATTTGTTGTTGCTATTGTTACTGGCAGAAGAAATTGGAAAAATAATGTGCTTGAATGTTCATTCTTGACCTTGGAAACAGCAGCTTGACAAAAAAATTCTCAACACAAGATCCAACTTTATCTACATCTTGTGGCCTTCCTCAGCAGATGGAGGTTCACAGTTGTCATGGTGATGTCACTTTACTCATCCACTAAGATATAATACTGTATATTTTTTTACGTGAGATGTGGGCTGAGGTGTGACCTACGGTACTAGCTTTCTTTTTTCATGAGAAAAGTGTCAGAAGTTTTGAGTGGACGTGCGTGAATTAAAAGTTAAAATGAAGAAGACACTGAACATCACAGAGTGATAATATCTAAAAGTGTGCAACATAACTGCACACACACACTGCATAACAGCATGCAAGGGGGGATTTGTTACTGTAACCTAGTGCAGACTCAAGAAATCTTTCTATCATCAGTGTCAGTACAGTTATTGGCAACATCATGTTCGATGAAGTGAGGTGTCTAAGAAAGGACTCTTAGCTCTGAAATTAACACATTAATATATTTACACTCATTCTGGGTGGCTGTTAACCTGACGCACCTGATTGTTTGTTACACAGAACTATCTGAGAAGCCGTCATTGTAAACTGTTTGGAAAAGGGCAGGCACGTTCAAAAAAAATACCTGGCAGGTGATTGGATGAACCATCTGTCAATCAAACTCCTGCCGAAGCCAGTCAGGAGAAGAGCGAAAACATTGTTTTCAGTGCCGCTCTTTGCTCTTCTTTCAATGAAGAAATACTCTCCAGTTCTGATAGAACTGATGCTATTACAGCATCTATTCTAACCTCTTTAGCAGCCGCCATAGTTGTTTTGAACAACCAGTTGCCTCTCTGTCGTCTCGCACAGACTTAAACCACACCCGTAGCTGCCAGTAGCTCCTCACAGGAAGCTGATTGGTCCACACCACTGTGGTTCGGACACAAATGCATTACTTGAAGCCTGATGAGATTGATTTTTGTGTGATTCCATGACTCTCACATGATATCGCTAAAATCCAGTTATGGCTGTGAATTATACTGCATGCAAAAAACTGCATGGGAGTAACATACACAAGTGTAGGGATGCACCGATCCGACTTTTTCAGTCCCAATACTGATAGTGATAACTTTGCTTTGGGTATCGGCCAATATCGAGTACCGATCTGATACAAGTGTCTAATTAATAAGCTTTATGCCTCACTGTAAGGAAGTGACTGGGATCATTCTGTTATGTGTAAGCTAGTTGATTTATGTTAAACAACTAACTTTGTAAAACAAAATGTAACAAATAAATACATCGATACATTTACTGAATTGAATTTATTATTAGAATAATACAACATACACCAACTTGGTAAAAAATCTTCAAAATTAACAGGAATTACAATTCAAGTGTAAACCTTTTTAATGCAGCAACACATTGGTCAAAACTTTAACAGGAATTTAATTCCAGTATATAATGCATATAGTATATAAACATAGAACTGAATTTAATAGATTGGCCTCATTGTCACCAATACCCGATCCAGCTATTTAAGTCAGTATCGGCCCGATATCCGATCCGGTATCAGTATTGATGCATCCCAAATAAAGTGGGCATGTCTGTAAAGGGGAGACTCGTGGGTACCCATAAAACTTGTTTTCATTCACATATCTAGACGTGAGAGGTCAAGGCACCCCTTTAAAAATGGCCATGCCAGTTTTTCCTTGTCAAAATTTAGCGTAACTTTTGGAGCGTTATTTATCCTCCTTCGCGACAAGCTAGTATGACATGGGTGGTACTGGATTCCTTCGTTTTTTTTAGTTTAATATGATGCCAATATACTCTAGCTTTAAAACTGAGATCGGAAAGATCTGACCTCCAAAAGATCGAATAGCGGTCAAATTTTTAAGAGGTGTACAATACAGTGTTTTGGAGAATCGATACAGTATCACAATACATAATATCGCGATACTCATTTGTATCGATATTTTCTTATACCCCTAAATCCAGCTGCCATGTAAGTTAAGGTGGCTCTGTCCTTATTCCTTGGAGACAGTGTTGTGTTGCAGGGTGGAGTACGTGTGAGTACTTTTCCAGCTCGTAGCAGATGATGCGCTGTTGATTACGCTGGACCGCAGTCATTATGGGCGAGGGCTGGTCCTGGGTTATGGCCTCTATGATTACCCACTGTAAATAAGTCATTTACAGTGTTGTTGATGCCTCTTTAGTGAAATGACTAACTCCGCACACAAACAGGCTCTTTTACAGCTACGGTCCTCTTTAATTAGGACGACTTTGGTGACACTCAGTTTTACAGTGGAATTTGGTTTTAGACACCCAGCCAGCACACATGACAGATTAGTTAAAAAACATATGATGTGGTCCTTGAGCGTGGACGGCTGTACAGTGTGGAAGTTGGTTTACTGTCAGATTAAATACCACTCTTTCTTTTAGTTCGGATCTGTCCTCTGCAGCTTGCTAAACAGATTTTAGAGTCATAGGGATGATCCTGCTTTTGTAGAAAGTGCCATGTCAACAGCTTATTGTCTATACTACAGAACAAGACAGGGCTATCTTATTATCTCCTGCATGAAATTTACCCAGATAGTTGAAAATTAACATCTCTGTTCCACGGTAAATGTTTTGTTATTGGGGATATTAACTTACAAGCACAACATGCTTTGATTGATTGGCTTTAAAGCGTTTTTGCAGCTTAGATACACGTCATTTCAACTTTTAAAACCCACATTGTTTTCATAATACTACACCCTGTTTTGAGCCTAAAAACTAATTTACACATTATCATTAGTAGAAATATCAATGTATTTGTCATACTATTATTTTCTGATTTGTCTTGTTTCATCTTATGATTCCATCTCAGCATCTTGACTCTTCCTGACATGCTGTGAAAGCACATATATCAATCTAGCGTTAGCTTCTGGAGAAAAGCAATTATTTCCCCATCTGAGGGGGGAAAAAAAGGTGAAAACCCATCCCTCTATCAGGCAAATAATAACAGGAATGTCATATCCTGTCTTCATAAAGGATTTTATCTGATATTGAATTACATGGCCGTGTCCAACAGTGTCATGGCAGGCTTTGTCTCCCTCTGTTTCCGTCATCGGTTTGAATAGCAACCATGTTGGTGCTCTGGTATTGTATTGGTTTTGATGAAGCTTCCACATCGACTTTGCTAGAGAAAGACTGAGAAAAATCTGTTATATTTTATGTGAACACAGGCAATACACTAAGGGCGCGTTCACAACAGCCTTGTTTAGTGTGGTTGAACCGAACCCTGGAGCATTTACCCCCTTGATGCGGTTGGTTTGGGTTTGTGTGAACGCCGGACTCGGTCTCTGGTGCCGACCAAACAACCACTCTCTGGTCCGCCTCTAGCTAGCTAACTAGCCAGCTGCTGAATGAGTAATTTTTAACAACTTTGCTTCATCCACACACTGTTGTCACAGCGTAGGAAAGCCCATTGCTTTCGCCAGATGAGTGACGTACAGCTCCAGTGTAGCATGAAAGCATGGTGGACTTAGGACTTATCCTCGCATTGGTTCGATTCAAATGCATTGAATTATTGCTTATTTATCTTAGATATAGTTTGATGCAATGGCTAAATTCGACAACTACTATTGACCTTTAATTGCAAGTGACCCTTTGTTTGGTGCATTCTTTAGAGAACTTGGTACTTATTATGCACTACGAGGGAGTTTTAGTCCTAACTTGTGTTAAGACAACATTAAACCACGATGTGATGGAAAAACTTAATAGTCCTCAAATTACAGTATCAAAAAAAGCATTGTCTTTGTATAGGTGCCAAAGATCGTCTTTATATTTTTAACAGTTTTTAAAAATGTCAAACAATGCCAACCCCTACACAATTCACACAACAGCAGCTTCAGTAGAGGAGTTTTTTGTGTACAACAGGCTTTTATGCTGCTCGTACTCATAAAATCTGCTCCAAAACAAAACACAAATATTGTTTTGTGCTCGTGTTCCCAGTGTCAATACATCCCTCCATATTTGTATCATTACTGCTTGTCTAAGTTGAACTTTCTCACCTCTCAGAACAGCCTCATCATTCTCCACATGCATACAGTACAAAGACGTACAGTTGCATTGTGTAATGTCAGTCTGCCAAAAACAGCGTTCTCGCTCACTCCTCCTTGATGGGCACTTGGCTCCTTCTCACTCAGAATTTCTCAAATTTTGTCTCCTACATGTATTCCTCCCTTCTTCCCAGCTTTGTATCTTCTTTGCTTGTCCTTCCTCCTGTCTAAGCTGTATTTCTTCTCTGATCTCCACTAAGCAAATTTACAGCTTTAATTTCCCCCGGAAACATGCATCGCTTCCAGGTGTGTATACGACCAGCGGTGGAGCTGGGACCCGTGGGTTGGGTTCAAGGGTCGCTCTGATTAACAGCCATCCTCTCCCGGGAATGACAAACTTTCCTGGCGCTGTCAACAAGAAGTATGACGCTCCCTTTGTTCCCCCCCTCAGGCGGCTGTGACAGGCTGGCCAATCAGAGGGCTGCAGGTTCAAATCTGCCAAATTTTTAGACAAAACATGAGGCTCTTCAGTCTAGCAAACAGACACAGCCCTGCTGCTTGACTGGCTGCCTGCTCCACCACCGACAGAGATTACAGTGAAGCGCTTAGTGCATATAATTGCAAGTAATTGGCAAATAGTAGGCTCTGACCAAACAGAAATTGTTTCATTATGTCTAATTAACACCTACTTGATTATGGTTAATTACTGGTGTTTGATAATGGAGGAGCAAAGTTGTCAGTCTGGAGACAAGCAGGAGCCATCTGGATCATTGATAACCATATGCTGGTGCCTTGCCTCGCTTTGCCGGGACCAGAGCTGTCAGGGCCACCGACAGTGGCAGGTGTCTGCAGTGCATTAGACTCAGCATCTGCACGAGGTGTAAACACAACACGGCTCAAACAAACATGTCAATGTGCACGCAAGCTCGCGCACACAGAAATATTCAAACGTATGCACAATCAAACGCATGGCTGCACTCTTTGCAAGTCTGTAATTAATTGTTTTCAGACATAGAATATTCCATTTATGCTCACTATATTTCATCACCTCTTTATGTTAATAGCAGACTCAGTTTCCCTCATCAGTTTTGGAAAACAAACATATTATCAAAGTGGAATGTGCGGCTTAAATGCAGCATATAATTATTACAGTAAATTGACTGAAAGGAAATTGTCATTCCAAAACTTAAGGGAAGGTTGAAAATAGGTGTCATTAGGAGCAAAACAGAGTTCCTAAGAGCCTTTGGAAATTATTCGAAACAGAGGGCTCCCCGCTGTAAGCAAAAGAAATTACCCTGCACCAAAAAATTGTCTGTCTGTCCCTGTTAATTAGCAGCACGCGCAATGTGAAATTAGCTATGACGCACTCGGAAAAGAGAAAGATAAATAGTCCCTTGTAGGGAAAGAATAAAGTCAAGACTTGCCATACGTAGCATTTGTCATGTTTAATTGTGGGATCAATTAAGATTTGGGGGGATAATGATGATTTATAAGTGTTTGTGTATAATTTGATATTCATTAAGTCGGCCAGACACACGCTGGTATCAGCTTGTTAATTGTGTTTCCTTTTTGTTGAAGGGTGGCTTTTGAATGCAATTGGCTTAAAGTTTACAAACTCACTCGGCTGAGTGATTCCGTAGCGTGGCAGCCAAGCTTCATTGTGCTGCTGTAGCAATTTTGTCACTTCTTATTTGCCTGTATTCAATATTCTTTATGAGCTGCTGCTGCTGAATGTGTGCAGTCTTTTGGGCCCAAACCCAAGTAAGTTTAAGTTAAGTTTAGGGTGGATAACCTGTATTGTGTCATAGACATTTTGTCCTATTTCGCCATGCTTGCCTCC
Organism: Hozukius guyotensis; assembly: GCA_916700995.1. NCBI lineage: Eukaryota > Metazoa > Chordata > Actinopteri > Perciformes > Sebastidae > Hozukius > Hozukius guyotensis. The sequence continues at coordinate 36,740 of CAKALU010006462.1, read as the reverse complement.
TCTGTCTAATGAGCTTCACAAGCTGAATGAATGAATGAATGAATGAATACTTAATCCATCCCTCATGGGATTATTCAGACACATTAACTAACAAAAAATTAAACATTCCGGCATGTTAGCCCACCATCATCTAACAGCACAATACACCAGCATCATGCAAACATAAACATCATCCATACTTAACATGAACCTCCCACAAATAATGCTCCAGGATATATCCCACAATGGAAATACAACGAATAAACAGTCACATATATACAAACACAGCCCCCCTAAGCACAAGACACATACACAAATCCAAACATGACAAAAAAAAGGCAGTCTGAGGAATTTATCTGTCGTATGTTACTTTCCTCCTCCTCATATCCCATGCTTTAGAAAGATATTCAGAAAATACAAAAACATTATCAAAAAGATATTCAATTAAGGCTCTAGTTTCCATACCTATAAAAGCTATACCAGGAACATTATTTTTTTTAAATAATATTTGTTGTAAATCATTATATGAAGGACAAAATAAAATGAATTGAATTTTATTCTCAGTTTTGGCTTTTGCCAGATTTCTTCTGCCCATGATTGTATGCATTTAGCCCGGACTCGGTATTTAAACTCCTCCACCTCCACATTTGCTTTTTGAAAATAATGGCCACATTCTTCTAGTAAATCAAGTATTTCCGATGCCCATTCACCTCCAACAGACAAGTCACGTTTAAATATCTCACTAGCCACCCTGTTGGTTGGTAAATCCAGCAACCTGTTCCACAGGCTCACCATGCTGGCCTTCCATCTTACTTCACAGGAGTCCCACCCCATATCACCATTAGCTGCCAAAACAGGAGCATATTTATGAAGTCCCAAAAAGATGGATGATGGACCCTAATAGGTTGCTAAATGAATTACACTGCATATTGATTATTATTATGTCTGCCACAGTAGTGCTTCTGTAAGTACAGACACTTGGCATTACTATAGGAGCAACAGAACTGCACCTGATACATAAACTCTTCCTTGTGACATTTAAACAGCTGCTTTATTACAGTGTACGTAGAACGTACAGTTCATAAGTTAGAATATTCATGACAGGAAGCCGTTTCGAGTGTTCCTAATTGTACTTTTGGGGCTTCAACAGCCATCTTCAGTATCTGCTCACAGCATCATATTGTTCAAATGGAAGCATTGGTCAGATGAGGAGAACAGTCATTTGAGCTGTGCATAATGCAGCCAATTCATCATGCACACGTAATGTGTGCTGTTTGAGCGCACCAGACAGCAGTGATGGGAGAGCACTTTGTTTTCATGCCCCCCTTTTTTTTCAAACTGCAAGGCTAAGATGTAGGCCAAGTGGAAGAGCGCCAAATGATTCAACACAGGACAAGATTTCCATTCAAACGGCGCCGAGCCTTTTTCCCCCCTTATTCATTTTCTTAGATTACCATCAAATTTGTGTCACCAGCAAGGCAGCGTTATTGACTCACAGCGATGCACTCCCTTTGCTTTCGTTGTTATTAGTTGACACGCTGACATTTTCATATGTGTCTTTGCTAATGCCGGCAAATTGCGCTGACCGACCAACGTGAGAATTGAACAGATAATTTTAATAAGATTCAACTGCGGATGGTGCCTCACACATATAGAATACCAATCGTAACCTGTTTTCAGAGGCGACTATGGGAGCGAACTCTAATGGGTTTTGACAACATTGTATTAGGCACAACAACTACGCATAATGTACCGAAAAATTGGACGTGAAATTGGAAACATAGCCGAGAACAAAGTAAATTTACATGGTTTGGTAGGTTTGGTGATGTCTGATATCATACTCTCTCATGCAAGCTCTATCTGGAGGGAGAAGGCAGGAGCTGCGAAGGGGGGGCTTAACAATGGATATCAGTGGAGAGTGCTTTTAAAGTTAAGGCTGATGGATGGCTTGTCAAAAAAATAATTGCACTGGTATGGAAGTGGGCTCGTGCGAGCTCGCCGAGGAGGGGTTGGCTGGGTATGGGGGGTGTCAGAGCGGCGGAGGAGGGAGGCGCGATCAGCAGAGAGCATGATGGGAAGTGACAGTGGTCTGTCAAGAGGCAGTGGCTGCCCAGAGAAGTGTGAAGCCAGAGCTATGAGGTGGCAGGAGAGAGCAGGCTGTCAGAGCAAGAAAGTGGCTTTAATACGGCGAAAAGCAAAGGAATCCGCCTGTCAGGCCTGCTCAGCCGAGCCAAGGCGCGGCGGCACACGGGAGATGGGGAACGGATACGGGTGAAAACAAAGGTAGAGAGAGAAGGAGTGAGGGATAGGCTGGAGGAGGAGGAGGGAGGTGGAGGAAACCGGGGTACGAGTAGCGAGAGCTGTGTGGCAGCAGGAGAGGCATGACGGGAAATTGTGTGGGACAGAGGAACAGGCCCAGCCGTCAATTAGAAGTTCCTGAGAAAGGCTTTGGCGAGGTGATAAAACTCATCAGCTCTCCTACTCACTCTCCAGGTGGCACCGGACTAGCTCTGCACTGCCGTTAACAGTCTGCAGAGCTACTTCTGCGTATAACTACATTCGGTATGACTCTATACCACATCCCCTGTCCTCGACTCCCTGTATTGCTACTTCTCCGTCAACCATTTAGATGTCTCTACATCCATCATATGCGGGAACAGAGGGACAGACAAAAATATGTTTTTGTATGATCTTGAGCCCACCGATGCGACCGGAACAAAGACAAATGCAGGCTGATAATTACTGTAGTGGGACATCCCTTGCCATTTACATGAAGTGGTGGAATATATTTAATAAGGCTTGTCTGCTCTGTCTTGACCTTGTGTGAAAGCCACTTTAATTCTGTGACCCATGAGGAGAAGCTGAGAGGCCTGTGTGGTGATTACTGACATGAATGTATGCTCAATGGCTTTTCACACTGGCAGCAATTGCTTTTGTTTTGCAGGGCTTCATGTATGCTGATACGGTCTCGTCTTGGTGGTACGTTACGGTTTTGGCCCCATTTTATGAACACCAAATTTTAACGACGTTTTCACGATGCGCATTTATTTATACATTCACTGGGTGTGCTGTATTTTATAACCGTACATAATGATTGGTAAATGCACACAGGGCAACAAAGCAGCAGACACATAATCTACAGCTGAAACCACGTAGTAAAATGAGCCCTTCGTTTTGCCGCAGCTGCAGTATGTGCGGTGCAGCAGGAGCCATGATCTGTGTCTTCACATTCATAAGCAATTAGTCTTGCCATAATTTATTCCTCATTAAGGGCACATAATTAAAGTTCTCTGCAGCTTCTTTGAACATTAAATTACACTCTCATCTTCTACAAATATAAACCGTGATATTTAAAGGGCCACTAACCACTGACTCACATAATCAAAAAAAAAAAGAGTTATTCTGAGAACTTATCATTACAGATCATGATATAATGATACGTTCACTAGTGAACTTTATACTCCGTCAGGCCCATGCAGCATACAGAAGTAGCAATTGATTGAGAGACTGTGTATGGACTTTAATGAGGACGTTAGAGGCTTGTTCTTGTACTGGTTAAAGTGAGAGTTTGAAGTTGTTACCAGGGGCATGTGACATTTATGCGATCTTTGACTCAAGTTACAGTACAAGTGTTGGCCTTCTGGCTTAGAAAAATGTGTGTCCAGCAAAACTTGTATAATTTTCTGTTATTTAGAATTACATTGCCAGAAAAGTTGGAATAAATAATTAATCAAAATTCTTTAAAAAGTTTTAAAAAAAATATATATAAATTTAAAATGTAAATCCAGTTTTATTGTCACACATTATACATAGCACAGCACACAGTGAAATGTAGCCACCGCATTTGACCCATCCCAGTATATTAGGAGCAGTGGGCAGCTACCATACAGCTGCCCAGGAAGCAGTTTTAAGGGGTTGGTGCCTTGCTCAAAGGCACCTCAGCAATGCCAATGAGGCAAACTGGCACCCCTCCAGCTGCTGTACCAGTCCACAATCCGTACTTAGTCATGGCGGGGACTTGACCGGTGACCCTCCGGTTCCCAAGCCAAGTCCCCACGGACTGAGCTACCGCTACCCTTTATATTAAATTTATATATATATATATATTGATACCACTCACATGTGTGTACAGTAAAACAAAAACTTTAAACTCAAACTCTATTTTAAACCTCATATACAGTACATACATACATACATGAAATTTGACCTCTGCATTTAACCCATCCCAAGCATTTAGGTTTTGGTTTTAATCGACTACAACTTCTTTAGTCGGTTAGTCGTTTTTCATGCTTTTTCATGCTGAATGACTTATTTCCAAGAAACTTGTGAGCACATCTCTGGTAAACCTTTCTGGTAAAGTGGTGCTTTTGTGTGATTCTGTGTGGACGAACTCAGTTTCACAGATCTGTCGATTAAATCAAGTAATCGATTAGTCGTCAAAATCGTATGAGCGACTTAGAATTTCTTTAGTCAGAGACAGCCCTACTACCAGCACCTCAAAAGCTCACTAATGAACATGTTATATCTCATTTGTTTAATGTGTACAAAAATGTAATTGTAAAAATGACAAGATGCCAAACTATTTCTCGACATGGCACAAGTGACTTCCCGGAGTCTTCCTTGCCTGGCAACCTCACAGTGATGTCAAGATTAGATTATCTGTTTTTCCTGTTTCCAGTTTGTTATGCTAAGCTAAGCTAACCAGTTCCTGGCTGTAGCTTCACACTTACCGTACAGACATGAGAGTGGTATCAATCTCATTTCATCTTCCCATCTAACTCGGTAGACATCTTGGTAATGGTATACAAAGTGTCCTCCCAAAATATCAAGCTATTCCTGAAGAGAACCTTTCAGTAGAACATTGATGTTAATTCTGCATCCATTCAATTTAGACTGATTGGATGACATATCTTTTCAAAGTTAGAAAAGAACTGCAGAGCTATCTATTTTGGTTAGAAGTGATAATGTGTGAATGAGGAGCCTACATTTACCTTTTACCAAGTCATTTCAGAACATTGTCTGTTTATTACATTTTAAAAAAAAAATCTTTTGGATGGGCATCTCAAGTTGAAAAAGCAAGAAAATCTCCTTTACAAATCCAGAGGTTGCTGTGACTCCACAGCTTGGTGTTTTCAATACCTGAAAAGGAGGCGCTATGTCAGCGCTGATTGGAAAAAAAAAAAGATATATAGACTACCAAATTGATGAACTGCCTCGGGAGGGAGAGAGAGAAAGACGTAGAGAGAAAGAGGGCTGTATGGATAGAATGGATGGATGGATAGAGGGAAAGCCTCATTTAGCGGGGAAAGGGCTGTTTGGCCTGCCCATACAACAGAGGGAGAGTCCAAAGCCATTGATCTCTCGCAGCCAATGACAGGCCAGAACTCAGCAATAATCATGACAAATGAGCGGAGCCTCCACCAGATGAGAAACTGCCAATAATCACACAGACCCCCAAAAAAAAGAAACTAGCAAGGTCGCAGCAGAGAGCGGTGGAACTCCGATACCTCTCAATTCTCCAGAGGGAGATGTTCTGGGAAAAGAGACAGATAGGGAGACTTTAATATCATTGTATTGGACAGTGACATAATAGAAAGTTATAGAGTATCCAGTGCCTTTAATTGGGGCTGTGTATTGGCAAGAATCTGAAGATACGATATGTATCATGATATTACGATACACTGCGATACTGTAAGCAAGGCCATATATTTAGACTTTTTCAATAATACATTTTAGGAAAACTGTCATAGTATAGAGACACACCATATGTATAAAATCTGAGTAAAAAAGTCACTATGTGAAATGGCTACTATGGGGACTAACATCATTACACATGAATACATTTGTACTCATTGGATCCACAAGATTCTCAGCTTTTCAGTCATACCTAATTTGTGCAATTCTATGACTGTTTATGGACCCCAGTATGCAGAAATATTCAAATACACCATTTAAGATGAGGTTAAAATAACACATTTGTACTACATGCAAAAAACTGCATGGAATTATCATACAGTAAAAGGAAGACTTGTAGGTAGTACCCATATTGAACCTATTTTCATTCACATACATTGAGGTCAGAGGTCAAGGGACCCCTTTGAAAATAGCCATGCCAGTTTGTCCTCGCCTTCACTGTAGCTTTAAAATTGAGCCTGCTACGATCTACGAAAGACAGGATAGCGGATTTTTAAGAGGTTTATTAAAACACACATGGCCTAAATACTAGGTATGTCAATCGATAAAAATAGTTAATTGCATGATTGTCCATAGTTAATCACAATTTATCGCACATTTTTATCTGTTCAAAATGTACCTTAAAGGGAGATTTGTCAAGTATTTATTACTCCTATCAATATAAGAGTGGGCAAATATGCTTGCAAGTGAATATATTTATTATTGGAAATCAATTAAAACACAGAACAATAACAAATATTGTCCAGAAACCCTCACAGGTACTGCATTTAGAATAAAAAAATATGCTCAAATCATAACATGACAAACTCAAGCCCAACAGGCAACAACAGCTGTCAGTGTGTCAGTGTGCTGACTTGACTATGACTTGCCCCAAACTGCATGTGATTATCATAAAGTGGGCATGTCTGTAAAGGGGAGACTTGTGGGTACCCATAGAACCCATTTTCATTCACATATCTTGATGTCATAGGTCAAGGGACCCCTTTGAAAATGGCCATGCCAGTTTTTCCTTGCCAAAATTTAGTGTAAGTTTGGAACCTTATTTAGCCTCCTTCCCGACAAGCTAGTATGACATGGTTGGTACAAATGGATTCCTTAAGTTTTTCTATTTTCATATGATACCAGTATCTTCACTCTGAACTTAAAACTGAGCCTGCTACACTACTACCTGTGTTATCTTTGACAGCCCTACTAAATACTTATTCTCACAATGTTGCCGATATCGTTTTAAACATTACAAAGTTAACAGAGTTTTTATGACAAGACTAGATTGTGGTATGTGAAAATATCACTATAGCATGAATTACAAGGTCAATAACTACAAGTTAATATCAATCTCTGTAATGTGTTGTTTGAGTCCTTAAAACAACAGCAACGCTGGAAAATGAATGAGGCCGATGACACGCTCCCATAAAGACATTCACGCCTGGAGTGTTCCTCTTTGTAGATTAGAGCTAAACAATAATGATTAAATTGCCGCAGCCAATCAATCCTGGGTTCGGATAAAGTATGATTGGTAGCACATTATCCCTTTTCTTTCCCTCTGGAGGTCTCCTAGCCTCCGACTAACAGGCGTCCCCGCCTCCCCGGATGAAACATTTTCTAATCAGCTTTATCTCTCACAGCTGAATTTATCTTATACATGGAAAATGCCAATATATTAACCGGCTTGTATGATACACAAGGTGACCCTACTGACTTAATGACATAATACATTATCCTTAATGAAGTCAATATCTCGTCTTTTAGCTGTCTGTCTATTGGGCCGATTAATTGCGGTGTCATTAAAGTTAGCTCTCTTTTCATTTGAGCTTGGCAAGTGGCATAAAACTAATGTTCTTAGTTATCAACCACTGAAATAGGATGGAGGGTGGAGGAAATTGCAGTGAGGACAAGGGGGGTTTCCTACAGCCCACATCGGTGTTTTTTCTCAGTGACACCACTACTGAGGAACAGATGGAGTGGTAACATTTGTAGTCATCATGTTATTTGAATGCTTACATAATGAATTGTTTTTTTCACATATAAACCTCAAGAAAAAATGTTTGGTTGTAGTTGCAGATTATTTTATAATATTTTGATTTTTTTTTTTTATCCTTCAAAATTGAGGTATTCACAATCTGCTGTAGCCATTCTTGCACAATAATTGCCGGCCTGAAGGTAAAGCAAAATATGACAGATTACTTACTAAAGGATGGGAAAACACTTGAGTAAGAGCTTTTAGGTGTTTTTCTTTGTGTGAAAAATATATTTTGGAGAGAAACCCTTCATCTGTCAACATTGTAGCGTGTTGTGAAAGTGTATGATGCAGCAGTTTTTCATGCCGTCCGTTGTGATTGACAGGCTGTAAAGTGCTTTCGGTAGAAATTGTGCCCCTGTGGCTGTGACTGTGTGTATTTAAGGGGGAATTGGGGCCAGTGGCATGGTCTTCCCTAAACTCACACAGTGGCGACAGAAGTAGCCAGAGGAGTCTTAGCGACTTGCAAGTCTCTGCCAATGGCCCGAGGGCTCAAAATGACACCTGCTCAACAAAACAATTTTTGTGATGGTTGCTGTTACTATAATATGTGCCGCTGTTACTTTTTCTTTCTTTTTTTCTTAGTACGAGCAACTGTCACTCAGGTGTTCAAAGTATTTAAGTCGGAAATCATGGAAGTTAACAGTATTGTATTTTGAGTGCTTATTTGTTTTGTTTTTTTTCATACTAATCTTAGGCTTATCCTCAAAATTTTGATTTCATCTGTGTTTATTGGGACCACTGTAATGTTCGGTCCATATAAAATAAGAAGTTTGACAAGGACAAAACGGTTTCCTGTGTCCAAGATGCATCTCTGTCGGGGCAGATGCACAGACACCTGAGCCCCCTCTTCCTGCCACTGCACCCCCCTCTGTTTTCCCTCTGTCGCCCCCCCACCCCCTCAGTGCTGAAACAAGCAGACAGGATGGGGGTAATTTACAATGTGTTATCTTTGTCTATAGCTGCGAAATGATATGAAGTAAATCAAGGTAGGAGTAATGAAAGACTGAGAATTCATTCCTGTGAGCACATTTTAAGTGTAGTATCCGTTATGGTGGCAGCGCCTGAAGAGGCTGGAATGAGACGGGCTGAGGGGCCATAAAGCAGCGGCGGGGCCCATGTTAATGCTGTCTGTCTGGGGTTAGTAATTGGGTTGCGCTGATGAGTTGCTTCGAAGACAAAGTGTAAATCCCCCACGCCTGCCGTAAATCTTACATTGTTGGAACAAGGTGCAATCCCAACAAATATTGATCCCGCCTAGGGGCCTGCTGTGAGTGTGTGTGTGTGTGTGTGTGTGTGTAGACCTCCAATTACTATAGTCAAACCAGTACACCCTGGTAGGCTTGTTCTACAGTACAATTGTCGTTACCTTAGATTTGGCCCCTGTTGTTAAACTGCTGAGCTTGTTTTGGAGCGAGATTGTTTTTCACCTGCTGTGTTTTTGTGCTCTGAGTCGGTTGTCGGTAGTTTTTGACTTTGGGTGTTCTGGCTGAAAAGTAACTGCAGGTAACTCGGTGAACGGTGATGGATTTAGTTGTTGCAATATTCTGGATGAATAGTTTTGCTTTTTTAGCATTTTTATCCATTGATTCATTTTTACAGTGAGATGTTTACATTATACATAAAATTTGAAAATACAGTTTATGTTGTCATACAGCTGCTGCTGCTGCTACTACTTCTATAACTACCACTATTAATGATTATTACAAACCATTTTAGTGCTGAAGTAATTGATCAACTATTTGATTTTTCAATCTATAGAAAATTGTCACAAATTGTGATAATCAAGCAATCGTCCAAGTTACTTATGAAATAAAAATTTGAAATATTTGCGGTTCAAGCTTTTTTATAAATTATATTATGATATTTTAAAGTTTTGGACTGCTGGTCAGATAAAACAAACAATTTGACAATGTCACGGTGAGCCCTGGGAACTTATGAAGGGCGTTTTAAAATATTATCTGACTTTTCAGGGCTCGACATTAACGCTTGGCCAGGGCAAGGCAAGTAGAATGACTCATGCAGTTGTCCGATTGGGCAAGTGAAAAATAAATGTGATCTCGTTATCGGCCGATATTCAGTAAAAATATGCGATCGGGTGGTTGGCATTAATGCTTTCTAGTCGCCGATCCCTGATAATACAAATCTGTGTTGGAAATGGCAGAAGGAAAGCTATTTAACGTTAGCCGTTAGCTGTTAGCAGCCGGTGGGCAACACAGTACTGCTTGGCTAAATAACGGAGCTAACAGCCAACGTTAACGGAGGTTCCATTGAGTTACCTTATGATGTGTTCAAGCTCCGTTCAAATGAGTATTTGGCGAAGGTTAATTATAACGTAACTATGATGTGTTCAATTGTAGTCTTGTAAAATGTACTTTTTGACAAGAGACCGGAATAAATACAGTTGTTTGAAGGAGATGTTTTCACAGCAATACAAAATTGATATTTGAACGGGAAATCTGACCTGTTAAACTTCCTATCACTAGCTCTAAGCAGCTTATAATTATTATAATATTTTGTTTCTGTCGAGTTTGAATGAAGTGAGTTTTTCATTGATCAGCGAGGTAAAATTACTGTTTCTGTCAATGGAGTCTGGTGGCTTTGAGGAGAGCATATTAATTGTATGTTTTATATGTTAATAAATTATATTAATTTCCCAAATCCCTGTTCATTTTATTTATTTTTAATAGACCTATCTCAGCTACTTGCCCGAAAGCTTAATGTCAAGCCCTGCATTTTATAGACTAAGTGATTAATCGATAAATCCAAACATTTTGATAATGAAGATAATCATTAGTTGCAGCCCTAGACCGTTTCTAAATAATGAAATGTCAGTATGTGATTATTGTTTTTGTGTTTTTGTGTTGCTCATTTGCTTTTGTATACTGTATGTACTTGATCAAATTATGTACTGTAAGTAATGACAGTTGATATTTAGAAAACAGGAATCAGATCACATGTGCTCCGCTTCTTACATCTAACCTTTTGAGGTTTTGAAATGTCATTGAGCGCTCCTTAAGCTGGGCGGTGGACTAGTGTGTGTGTGTGTGTGTGTGTGTGTGTGTGTGTGTGTGTGTGTGTGTGTGTGTGTGTGTGTGTGTATGTGTGATCCAGGCAGACAGCTTATCGTTAAACACATCCTATCTGGCTTGACAGGTCACTGTCAGGTACAGCTCCCCTCCTCTCTCACCCCGACTGATACAGGGTGTCACACACAGAAATCTACCTGCATGGGTATGCTAATGTGATCTGATGGGAAGAGCTGTGGAAGCTGTGAACCACTTAAAGTATGCAAAGAACTTGATTTACACCTACTAGCCTATACTATTTTACCTTGTTTGCACAGTGGCATAAGCTGGATCATACGGTTCAATTCAAAGTGCTAAATTCTAAAATAGAAAAAAATCAAATAAATGAATGGCAGCAGGGATGGGAAAGGTGATACGCTGAGCAGCCGTGACGTGCCGATGACTTTTATAGTGAATATGTTTGACTCACAAAAAAGGTCATGTCATTTAGAATAGGAATCAGCTTGTCGCCCTAACCTCACCTGTCAGTCTGTTACATTAATCACACTAATCTGCACAAGTATGCATTCCACTGCCTCACTTAGGATCATTGGTCGTCAACCTGTTTACTGCTGTTATTTTACTGTTGTTTGTGTGCTGTCTATCAGGTATAATCACCGGCACCAGTTACAGTTTCAACACATTTCTGGGCATTCCTTATAAGGCTACAGTTAACTATTTTGTATTATTAATTGTTATTCATAGGACTGCAACTAATGATTATTTTCATTGTCTTTAAATCTGGCGATTATTTTCTCGAGTAATCGATTAGTTGTTTGGTGTATAAAATTTCAGAAAATGGAGCCTTCTGGGGCCTTTTCTGCATAATGAGAACTTTTCCTTTTGAAACTTTAAATACACTGTATTACCAATTCTGGACTTTTATTTAAGTAAGATTTAAATTAGTATTTTTACATTGTGTTATTGCTACATAAGGAAAGGATCTGAGTACTTCTTGCACCACCGATTGTTGCTTTTAGGGCTGCAACTAACGATTATTTTCATTGTGGGTTAATCTGTCGATTATTTTCTCGATTAAGCGATTAGTTGTTTGGTCTATAAAATGTAAGAAAATGGTGAGAAATGTAGGTCAGTGTTTCCTGCAGCCCAAGATGACGCCCTAAAAATGTCTTGTTTTTTCCACAGCTCAAAGATATTCAGTTTACTGTCATAGAGGAGTAAAGAAACCAGAAAATATTCACATTTAAGAAGCTGGAATCAGAGAATTTTTACTTTTCTTTTTTTCTAAATTACCCCAACCGATTAATCAATTTTTAAAATAGTTGGCGATTAATATTTCAGTAATCAATTAATTGTTTCAGGTCTAATCGTTCAGTCAATAAAATGTGAGAAAATTGTGAAAAATGTCCTTCATAATTTCCCAAATGACAAAGTTTAAATAGTTTGAAACCCAAATAATTCCGTTCATGATATGAGACAGAAAAAAGCAGCAAAATCCTCAAATTTGACAATCAAGAACCAGAGAATGTTGATTTAATGACTCAAACCTTTAATCGATTATCAAAGTAGTTTATAGTAATTTTTGTTCAGGACTAAATGATAAACATACTAATCATTTAAACTTATAAAATTCAGTATAAAAGTGACCAAGAAAAAAACAAAAATGTATAATTATCCACAAATAAAAGTTTTAAAAGCTTAGATGTATGATTTGAGCAAAACTGAACCTTACACTTCTATGAATGGGCTGTATTTAGTTGGGGGTTTTTTTCAATAAAACTCCTGACTGTTAAGTCCAAGGTGATTTTAATAGATATGTTTATATAAATGCTGATTAATTGTTTTGATTCTCCTCCATTTAGAAAGCAGGTGTTAGAAAGTTTCAGGTAGCAGAAATATGGTGTTTGTAGTTGGAGCCTTGGTGTTGTTTTGTTGTTGCTGGGTGCTGTGTGGATAACTCATAGCTCCAGCTCTCTGTGTCCATCTGTAAAAGGGGGAAACTTGGACCTGGTGTGATGGCACAAGATAAACCAGCACCAAGGAAAGCTCCATTAATAATTCTCTTATTTGGGAACGGGGCCCTGTGCTTACAGAATACAGGGCAGTCCATCTCTTCCAGCGAGAAGGGAGGGGGGTGTGGAGGGAAAAAGAAAAAAGTATAAGGTCAGCAGGGAGAGACTCCTTCTTCCATCCGCCCCTCCTCTCCTCCTCCACCCCTCCTCTCTTAGAGTGATGGGCCCAGGTTTTCCAAGGTAGTGTATTTGTCTGTCAGGAGTCTTGGCTGGCTGGCGTGATTTAGCTGCTGTCAGTTGATGCTGGTGTCCAGAGGATGATAGCGGCTGGCTGGATGGGGGGAAATTTGTTACCTTTAGCTCTGACAGGGAGATAATTGCTGATGGTTAACAGAACGGTATGGAATCCAAAGGGTTGGAAGCAGAGAGCAAAGTAATGGGATACACAGCCAATGGGTTCAGCCCATATTTCTGCCTACATGCACCTAATCTAACACACACTCTGTCTCCCCCTTCATCCTTTCTCTCTAAACTGCAGTTAAGGATTTTTAATAATCTTGTTAGAGCTAGAATAAACTCACAGGATATGCTGTGAGATGCTTTTTGTATGGGTATCTTAGCTTGATCTTGCATATTTGGGGTCTGTTTTCCTGTATATTTGTGTATGATTAGTTGTGTTACATGCAGTGCTCTGCTGATGTAAAAACAAGGGCTGACAAAGTGACTGACACCATATGAAACTAGAAAAACCTAAGGAATCCATCGGTACCAACCATTCCATACTAGCTTGTCGCAAAGGAGGTTAAATAACCCTCCAAACTTTCGCTAAATTTTGGCGAGGAAAAAGTGGACTGGCCATTTTTAAAGGGGTCCCTTGACCTCTGACCTCAAGATATGTGAATGAAAATGGGTTCTATGGGTACCCACGAGTCTCCCCTTTACAGACATGCCCACTTTATGATAATCACATGCAGTTTTAGGCAAGTCTGTTGTTGCCTGTTGGACTTGAGTTTGCCATGTTATGATTGAGCATATTTTCTATGCTAAATGCAGTACCTGTGAGGGTTTCTGGACAATATTTGTCATTGTTTTGTGTTGTTAATTGAGTTCCAGTAATACATATATACATACATTGGCATAAAGCAAGCATATTTGCCCACTCCCATGTTGATAAGAGTATTAAATAATTGACAAATCTCCCTTTAAGGTACATTTTGAACAGATAAAAAATGTGCAATTAATTTGTGATTAATCGCGATTAACTATTTTAAATCGATTGACAGCCCCAGTAAAAACTGAACTTTGTGCAATAGTGCACTCATGAAAAGTCTGCGCACTTTCCCGATCAATAAAAGGAGGGTGAATCTGTTTGTGTGTCCATCTGTCTGTCTATCCCCCAGCCCTCCCCTCACTCTCATCATTACAGTGGCATAGCCCTATGCTGCTTTGCACATCTAATTAGGGCAAAACAGCAAACTTCAGTCACACCCTCTATCCTTTAGGTCCGTTCGCTTCACCCTCGCACGTCCGCCCCAATCTCCCCCTCTCATGTCCAAGACGTCCACAGAGGCGCCTCCCAGTGCCGGGATCAGGACTGCCGTCAGTCAAGCCATCCAAACTGCCAGCAGCATATCACAGAGGGAGTTAAGTAGGAGGCGGACCTGAGAGTGCAAGTGTGATAGGTTGACAGGACATGATTGACAGGTTAAACCCCTGGTTAATTGTCTTCTCCTCACATTGATGTGGAATCTGCTGGGTTGTAATGCCGTGGGTGGAGTTAAGCGCCTTACTTAGGATGGGATTGTTGCATTTAACGTCATTTGTTTTTTGCGAGGAAGGTTCACTGTGCTGTGAACAGGAAAACACGCTCTCACTAGTTAGCTTCTAGTTTGTACCGCTTGCTTTAAGAAATCACTGCGTACAAATGGAGGGAGTGAGAATAATTTTTCCTAAATGTATTATATCCAATGTCAGCTTTGTAAATTTGTTGATATAACTTAGTATTTCTAAGCAGAAAAACCTTGAATGGGCATCACCAGGCACATATCCTCTCTATGTTTGATGGGCTATCTGCATTAATAAGCAGCACTGATAGGGCCTTAATGCCTTGTCACTCCTGGGTTGACCTTAACATCATATTTTTATTTTCTCTCTGACAATGACAGTAATAGGAAATATTGATTGGCAGTGCAGTTAAGTTGTCAGCATAGTCATTTAATGTGTCAGGAGAACCAGTTAAATTGTCAAAAAATCACTTGAGGACTCTGCTCTTCCTTAACGGCTTTCTATAAAAGCATCTCCCTCAGACAGGAAATGCTCCCATCCTCACTGAATTACAGTGCTCTTTATTGGCTTCTTGTTCTGCATTTGGTTGGACATGCTGTACAAGTATATAGATTCTAATACCATACTAATGCTGATTTCTTTTTTAATTGCAGATATACAAACAGCACAGAATAACAGATAATCCAAAAGGTTAAGATGTAAATAGTGTAGAAACAATGGAGTAGGGATGTCACGAGAACAGATACTTAGCTTCTAAGTAAATGCCAAAATTGCAAAAATGTGACGGTACTTGTATTTCTACAGTACCGCAACTAATGTAGGTACCGTCAGGGCTTGAGACTAACATTGTCCCGTCGTCATTTTCCCTGATAATGCTACATTGTGAACAACAAATTTGTGTTGAAATTGTCAGAACGAGAGCTAGTTAACGTTAGCTGTTAGTGGCTAAAGTTAACGGGAGGTTCCATTATGATGCGTACAGGATCTACTCAGTACAAATGAGTGTAGGGCAAATTCTGACGTTATCATGATGTGTTCAAATTAGGGCTGTCGATCGATTAGAATAGTTAATCGCAATTAATCAAAAAAAATGTATCTGTTCGAAATGTACCTTAAAGGAAGATTTGTTGAGTATTTAACACTCATCGACATGTGGGCAAATATGCTTGTTTTATGCAAACATATATTTACATTTATTATTGGAAATCAATGAACAACACAAAACAATGACAAATATTGTCCAGAAACCCTCACAGGTACTACATTTAGCATAAAAAATATGCTCAAATCATAACATGGCAAACTGAAGCCCAACAGGCAACAACAGCTGTCAGTGTGCTGTCTTGACTATGACTTGCACAAAACTACATGTGATTAGCATAAAGTGGGCATGTCTGTAAAGGGGAGACTTGTGGGTACCCATAGAACCCATTTTCATTCACATATCTTGAGGTCAGAGGTCAAGGGACCCCTTTGAAAATGGCCATGCCAGTTTTTCCTCGCCAAAATTTAGCGCAAGTTTGGAGCGTTATTTAACCTTGATTGTTGTTGAGTGATTGTTGATTGTTGAAGTGCCTGGGATTTATTGTTTTACTTTTGTTTTTTACCGTGATATCAAATTGGTATTGAGAATCGTGGAATTTCACTGGTACTGGTATCGACTACTAAATTTCTGGTATAACGACATCTCTAAATAGGAGTAGTACAAAATAGGGTTAGATTTGATAACCCCAATAACAATATAAAGTACTGAATGGAGCCTAATAGCAAAATGCTTACATTGACTAAATTCTTAATGTCAGTAGTTTTAGAGAATAATTAATACTGAATGAGATTGTACTGCTTTTTATATACAGTGTAAACACCTCCAACATACTGCAACTTTGTTTGGATGTGTTTTTTAAAAAATACACAATGGTATACATTTTGATGTGTTTGTGATTTATGGGAGCTTTAAAGAAAATCCCTTCCTCAGATGTTATCCGTGCTGATGTAAGGCTTGTAAACATTTCCCATCAGTTTGATCTGTCTTGTTGGTGTTTCCTGGGCAGCCTTGCCTGTCAATTAGCTGTCTCCTTAATCTCCAGCCCCCCAACGCGGGAGGATGTATGATGCAATGAATGATCGGATGGTAAAATGATCATGGAGCTAACGTTGATAGCAATTTGGGAGGGGCTGGAGATTACTTTTTCATTAGGATTATGTTGGACACCATGCCTTATGTTACTCTGTGTGTTAAACATGTAAGAATAAGGTTTTACTGGTGTTAAGAAATACACAACAGCAGGAATGTACTGATTATAAGTATGTATTTTAATGATGAATACAACATAATAACCAAATTACATGCTACAGCTATTTAAGCTACTATTCAGTGTACAGACCTTTCTAACTGTTACATTACTGCAATGTACTTGTTATAGTGGCTGTAAAGCTGGAAAACATACACTTGGTGTGTACAATACAGCTGTTCACGATATCAGTGTCTCTGGTGAAAGAGCTAACCTAGATTGGATAAACTCGTGGCGGGCACCATAAAGCACACCAGCTTTTCAGATTGTTTTCCGTTTGAACTGTTTGTACGTGGCAATTACTGCCATGG
The DNA here is from genome assembly GCA_916700995.1 of Hozukius guyotensis. Lineage (NCBI taxonomy): Eukaryota > Metazoa > Chordata > Actinopteri > Perciformes > Sebastidae > Hozukius > Hozukius guyotensis. The sequence continues at coordinate 19,622 of CAKALU010006462.1, read as the reverse complement.
TTTGGTACTACGACTTCGAAAGAACCATGCCATTATACTGGGATACCAACAAAGAGCCAACATACCAACACAGAACCATATTATTGGGTTTCTGTTTATAGCAGTACTTTGGACACACATTTGTTTTTTAACGTGCCTTCACGTTTTGGATTTGTTGTTCAAAAAGTAAAACATGGAGAAGCATTGAGTTTGTGTTCATCTTTTATAGGGGTGGGAATCACCAGCGGCCACACGATACCAAATTTGACAGTACGAAAAGTCACGATATGATCTTATTGCGATTTGAAACATTTTGTGATATGCTGAGTATTGCTACACAATATATTGTGATTTATTACCTTTTTTCAACTGCAAATTGTGCAGTTTGTAAACATTTGTTTTATCTAATAAGATGGAGTTTTCACTCTGTTCATCTCAGAGTTTTCAGTCACATATCTTGAGGTCAGAGGTCAAGGGACCCCTTTGGCCATGCCAGTTTTTCCTCACCAAAATTTAGCGTCATTTTGGAGCGTTATTTTGCATTCTTCTCGACAAGCTAGTATGACGTGGTTTATACCAATGGATTCCTTAGGTTTCCCTTATTTCATATGACACCAGTATCGTCACTCTAGCTTTAAGATTGAGCTCTCTGAAAAACAGAATAATGGCCAGGCCCGCCGGTGGGCCATCGCATTGTTAAGAGGTTAATAGTTTATAGAATAAAAGATTGATACATGGTGTACAATATTGTGATACTATGCTGTATAGATTTTTCCCCCACCCCTAATATTTTATATTCTGTATATATTATACTTACTGCTTTAAAAAATCTTAGCATGTAATTAAATATCTTCAAGCAGGTACCATAGTATTAGGGCTGAATACCATTTTTTGGGCTTCGAAGCTTGGTTGAGAAATACTCAAAGGTATTTGAAGCTTCGCGGCGCGGAGCGGCATGGAGCAGCAGGCTGACATGTTCTTCTGTCTATCTGTCTCCCATCTACCCCGTATCATTGCCAGAACAGTGCTCACTACTGTACACACACGCTCCTCTAGACATAACAAACAGTGATATCCGTCTGAGAATAACTAATGATAATTAATGTTTAATATCAATTATGACTGATGTTGTGGGATTATTTCTTATTTCATGGGCTATTTGGGGATTTTTACATTATTATTACATACTTATATAGTAAAAAAACAAAAACACTGATTTGGAGGTCGAAGCTTCGAAACTTTGAAGCATTTAGGTCAGCCCTTTATGTTATGGTGGAGAAAAAAAAGTAAAAAGCTACAATTTCCTCATGCTGCTTCAAAGACGAAGTAGTCTTGCTCCATGTCTGGTTGTAGGCCGAGCTGTAATAGCATGGCAACCTAGACAGTTGACTTGATTTCAATAGCAACAATGTTCACTTTCCCACAGAGCTGAAGCAATGTTATTTGAAGATGTTTAGCGAGGGGCTTGATTGAATTTGTCCCTCGGCGCAGAGACAGGCTCCATTAGGCAGTGGGCAACGGGGTCTGGGGACGGACCAGTTAGAGAGATAAGAGGGGGAGCTGCCAGTGTAGTCTGGCCTCAGACCCAGAGCAGGGATTTAGGGAATAAAGCTCCATAATAGCTGGTCCAGGGTCAGGTAGACAGCCTCCCTCTGTCCAACCCTTTTTGGTTAAGTAACGTGCGGCGGTCCAGAGCAGGGAGCACAACAGACTGTGGGTGGAGCGGTTGGAGCGAGGGAGAACAAGGGTTAGCATGGAAAAGAAAAAGAGGTATCTGTTCCAACATCAGCATAGCAGCGATTGCATCTCAAGCAAACTCTGCTTAACTGCCTCTGTGAGTTTGGCATATCTGATTCAAGTTCTTTCAGTCATCGACTTGGAAATTGTTTGTGACAGTAACAAGCTGCCTAATCACTTGATTGATGGATGGGAGGAAGGCTGTTAGATTGTTAGATGGACATTTCCATGACAGTGAGATTGTGTTTTCAAAGTTAATCAGACTAAATTGACCGGCAGTTCCACCCTGCTTCTCTGCTATATTTATATTTTGTTCTCCAAAGGCCTCTGTCATCTCTGACGATGTGTACTGCAGTGCTGTTTTGCTGTAGGAAGTGGGTGATTGTGACAGTTGGCTGTCTCGGTGTTTTATGTGCCTTGAGTCTCTGTGTGCATCTGACTACCACGGCCCTTTCCTCCGAGCCCTTTGCCCCCGGCCTCTATCTCCTGCTCTCCCTCACAGTAATGAAGCCTGCCTTTAAGGAGCGGGGTGCAGGCAGCGAGGCATCACAGATTAGGTCAGTGGAACGGCTAGCGGGCTGAGCATGATGGATGAGGGCCAGAATGAGTTTCTGCCGCGGCTGTATTGTGAAATCTTTTCATTGTCACCGACGGGCCTATGAGGGCCTGATGAATGGGGGCGCAAGTGTCAGAAACGCCCTTCCACTGCTCCCACTTCTACTCCTTTAATATCTCCCTAAGCTGCCTGGCTGCATGCCTTCCTGTCCTGCCCTTTCTGACCGTCCACACACAACCCGGTCACTGCAGTATTGATCAAAGTTATTGCTAAAAATAGGCCATGTCCAGTTCAGAGAAAGCGAGAGAAAAAGCACTAATGAGAGAAAAATGGTGGAGCCAATGGAGTCATGGAAAGGCTGTCAAACTGTGCTGCTCTTAAAGTTCGTAACTGTGCAAAACAAGTCCTCCTCACTCTTTCACACTCTCTCTCCTCTCCCATGCGGATGTACCTCCTCCTTTCACATAGCAAAAGCGAGAGACAGCGAGGGGTTGGTGGTGGTGTTGAGGGGGGGGTGGTGTCTTTATGGGAAACGTTTGTGACCAGCGTGACAGCTCTGCTTGATGGATGGGCCGCCTCCATCTGGTTGCAGTGCATGTAATAAATATCCATGCTCGTGTTTGACCTCTCTCACTTACCAGACACATCTTTCACTTTTGGGACGTCCAAGGGGGACTCACAATTATGCTCTGCGCTCTCCACTAGCCGGGGTGTGTGTGTGGGGGGGGGATAGCGGCTCTGTTTATGGGCCGCAGCCCAAGGGCAAAGAGTCAAAAAAATAGATAGCTGTAAACAATGCTTCTGCCGCCAGGAGAATTCTCCAGCATTCAATAACCTTTAACACCTCCTAAGCCCTCATCTCCCTGAGCTGGTTGCCTGTGCCCCAGAATGCACTGCAGCTCCGCACAAACCGCCTCCATCTTTTGACCAGTGATTTAGCTCGGTGTCCAAGCGTGGGTCGAAGGGGTCAAAATGCCGGCGCCTGAGCACATTTTGTAAAAAAATAAATAAACAGTAGCAATGACAAAAGGGGAAAAAAATCGGACCAAATGAAATCCAATTTTGCCTTGTTGAATTAAATGCTCCGTTGAAAAGATTTAATCATCTATCATATGGAGAAAGGTTATTTTTGAGAGCAACTGCATATGTGTTTGAGCTTCACTAAGGTCACACTAGCTTAGTTATGCTCCCACCACTGTTTAGTAATACTGATGGAGGAAAAAACGCATTTTCAATAGCCATTACTATTCCTCTTTAACTGCTCATAAACAGCAGTTGGTGTGTTTGCCCTTAAGAGTGACCCAGTGCATTAGGCTGGTCAGCTCCTCTGTAATAGAAACAGATAGGCAGCCATTGGATTTTAATAAACCTGGATAATAATGAGGCTAGAAAAGCTGAGTGAATTGTGAAGCAGAAGGCTAATGAAGTGCCTATGAGGGCAGCATGTGAGAAATAACCTATAACCTATTAAGAAACAGCCTAACTCCCTCTGCCTGAGTCCTACCCCCTGATTGAATTAGTGCACTCTTTAATTACTGAGCATCCAAGATGGGAGCTCTGAATCTAATTGAACTTTTTCATGCTCGCTGCACCCCAGCCAAACAATTTGTTCTGTAAAAAAAAAATGAATTAACAGTCTCACTTTGTCTCCCTTTTTTTTGCATTGATTTTTATAACATTAGGACCGTCGCAGGAATTTCCAGGCTGTAAAGAATCAAATCGCAAAGCATTATTCACAATAACGCATATGTTATAATCGCAGGGAGAACTTACTTAAAATTCAATCCACTTTGGCATCATTATCATGTATCAACATAATAAATGAGCCCTTCAGAGCATGGTAATTATAATTTGATAAATCATCAGCAGAAAATTAACTGGATGTCAAAACATTCATTGGAAAGGGTGATGAATGGAGGATGATTGTGGTGATGAATTGTGTTAATCTGCGCAGTATGAAGCCAGCGAAATGGCTAAGCAGCCCAAGATGGATGGGCCATAGAAGCTGCAAGGTCAGGACACACAACTGCAGAACGGAGGGAAGAAAAAATAGGAGGGAATAAAACAGAGAGAAAAGAAAGAAGGACTCTCTCTCTCTCTCTCTCTCTCTCTCTCTCTCTCTCTCTCTCTCTCCCTCGCTTTCTCTCTACTATCTGTCTTCTCACCACAGCAGTTCTTTGTGTTGGGCTCCAGACATGTGGGTTTTGACAGTGAAGTTGACCTTCTGTCTATTTCTCTGAAGATACTTTGATAATTTTAATAACAATGGTGATGATGAAGTTGATGATTATAATAAGGGAGAGAATAAGGGAGCTAACCGCTAATGCCTCATAATAGATCACGTTGTCAAAATATATTTTGTAGCCCTTTGTATGGTCTTGATACCGCAATTTTATACTGAAATGGACTAATGCCATTGTAAGATCAATTTCATGTCAATATCTTAGCTATAACTGCTTCATAATATATTTATGGAAATAATTACAAAACAGTTTTTAAAATGTAGGAACTTTTTGATCAACATGTTTGCCTTTATAAAATGGTGGGTCTTGACTCATACCGACTAATTAAGCCTGAATGCATCATAATATAAATCAATGGCACCTCCACTAAAATTGGCAGGACAAGAGCTAGTTGACGTAAGCTATTAGCACAGTCCTCCACGGAGCTAACAGCTAACGACCTGCTGATTTCAACACAAATTTGTTGTTTGCAATGTAGCATTATCATGGAAAAAATAGGGTGCGTACCCTGGACACGTTGATAGTGAGTTTACTGCCACCCAAACACATTTTCCATCGTTCCCGGGACAACGTTTGTCTCGAGCCCTGATAGTACCTACAGTACGAGTACCGCCACGTTTTCAGAATTTTGGCATCGACTTGGTACCTAAATATCGGTTCTCGTGACAACCCTAATGCCGACAGTTACATCCCATGTTATATACAATCAGGTTTTCCACCAGAAAAGTTGTTAGGCCCGGTGGCAAGTATGCTACCTTTTGGTGTCGGGCCGCCGGCGAAGTGTCTTTTTTGACAGGGGCCCGGCGTGGGCCAGCGGCAAACTGATGGCAGCATTAAGGTAGGGCCTGTAGTTTCTGTGATAACACAATCACGGAATTGAATTTAAGAATTTAAAAAAGCTATAACACAGATTTCATAGGGCATATCAGTTACTGACAGTTTGGCTAGCTAGCTAAGGTTGGTATAACGTGAGCTTGTGATAGTTGGAAGCACAAGGGTAAAAGAACACTGATCTTAGACCTGCTGTTTTCATATAGTGTGTTCACATTTTAACCAACAGATGTCCCTGGTTAGCTTTCCAACCATTATATCGTTGTTTCCAACAGAGCCACCCCACTGTAACCGTAGTTTAAAAAACATCTTAAAATTAATTCCCCGATGTTTAGGCACGACGGCTTGCAATACACTGACGGAAACCTTGGCACTGGTGTCTGCTTTTTCCCTAAAATTTTTACTTTTTTTTTGTTATTCACTGTATAATGAATGTTTGCATTCACAGAGTAACTCCTGGCAATATGATTATTACATTCTTGTTAAGCTTGGTTAAACTGTTAATATGCACATTTGATACCCTCTGACATTAGTATTCCTGTCCACCTGTGGTTTGATACCTGTAGATACAATAGTCTTCCACATACAGTACATGTATAAGAAGTGAGACTACCAGTGCGTCCTGATTAGTTGGTCAATACTAATACAAGTTAAAGAAATTAAGATGGTCCCGCAATTCAGCATCTCAGGTTGTGCACAGACCCCAACGAGCTCAACTTTCCACTTTGGGGTTTTAGCCGTGGTTGGGGATTGCGTCTAACCATCTCTGCAAAGAAGATTGAATATTGATGCGCCTGAAAGGCCACTGAAGCCATCTGAAGGCAAAAAGTGTCATATGCATCAAAGTAAAGCCAAAGTTCTGGCGGGGCTCTCTGTTGATGCCTTTGGCATAGGAACGGATTTTTAGTTCAGCAGATATAACCTGTTGATTGTTGTAGCGCCACTTCTACAGTAGATTAATGTGTCATACGCTATCAGTCCATGTCGTGCAATGATGGGGAAAGTTTGAACTGGAATTCTGTTTGCTAGTACGGCTGTCCTCGACAAAAGGAAATTCTTATGATTTTGTTGACTAATCAATTAGTTGATTCAATCAACAGATCTTTATCTCAACAAAGAATCACACAAAAGCACCACTTTAAATCTTGTGTTTACCAGAGATGTGCTCATAAGTTTAAGTCATTTAGCATAAAAAAATTACTACTTGACTAAAGAAATCTTTGTGGAGACCAAAAACAAGACCAAATCGAGCAAATAGTCAACTAATCGGCTAAGAGGGGGCAGCCTTATTTGCTAGCAAGTTTACCTACATGCTACCTATGTCACTGTTTAGTAGTGCAAGTATTACATACCTGAAAATACCATGTTTACATTATTGTACTCACTTCATGACAGAGGGCAATGATTGCACAGAAGAGATTTGCTCTGCAAAAGACTTTGCTAAACAAAACATGAATTTGTATAGTAGCCTAATTGCTAGACGATTACTTTGGCTATCTTAAACCCTCTACTTGTGGTTTTCACTATCAGCAATAATCAAACACAAGCACCCTTAAGTCGACCAATCACAGCTCTTGTTTCTAGGGCTGCAACTAATGATTATTTTCATTGCCGATTAATCTGTAGATAATTTTCTCGATTAGTTGTTTGGTCTAAAAAATGTCAGAAAATGGTGAAAAATGTCGATCAGTATTTCCCAAAGCCCAAGATGACATCCGCAAATGTCTTGTTTTGTCTACGACTCAAATATATTCAGTTTACTGTCATAGAGTAAAGAAACCAGAAAATATTCACATTGAAGAAGCTGGAATCAGAGAATGTTGGCCTTTTTTTGTCTTAAAACATTACTCAAACTGATTAATCAATTATCAAAATAGTTGGTGATCGTTGCAGCTCTACTTGTCTCCACGCAATATCTCCAGTACCCCCCATAGGCCGGATGTGTTATTCCTGTAAATATAATTACTGTACCTTTGGGGGAGCTATGGAGCCTCTTTATGTAGCCTCTGCAAAACTCCGATGGAGATGCATACATTTGGCTTAAGCCAGAAATCTTAACTGGGTTTCCCATAATCAGACTACGGCCTTAACAACATTAGTCTTATTGAGTTATGATGTTTACATGTGTCGCAGGCCATCAGGTTATGATAACGTGGTGAAGAACGGAAAATCCCCAAGAGGCCTAAACATAGCTTCCAAGTGTTAATGGACTATTTAGCTCTGCTTTAACCTCTTGTAGTTCATCATCCTGCTCATTACATTACTACACGGAACTTTTACAGATCTTTCTATTTCTGTGTTTTAGTGTAACTTAGTATTCCTTCTTTTGCCATTTTTTTAACATTGGTATTGCTGCTGTATTACTTTACAAAGAATTTAATGTATACTTAGAATTCAACAACGACATTGGAGTGGGGTTTAATGTCTCTTGCCTCGGTTATGTTGTGTTCAGTATCGAGATATGGCCGTTCTAATTGCTTGTGATACTGTAGCCTAACAAACAATTGGTAAAGCCATTGTGGAGTGGAAATTAAAATGTTTTAGAACCGAAAGCAATAGTTTTACGTAGCTTGCACACCTCCAACTGCTTTACCATTGAGACCCTTCAAAGATCTTATAAAACATCAACCGCAGACATGGATGAATGCATGCTAAAAATGACCGTTTACTCCTATTTAATATTTAGCTAAATAGAGCTACACTAACTTTGTATCCTTTAACTATTCCATATTGTGTTATTCTACATAAAAAGACCTGTGAGGTTGTTGGGCTTCTTTCCCGTGGTTAAAACGGAAGGGCCCTCACCGATGATAATGAAGGCTATTTCTACAAATAACAGTAATTACATGTCACCGCTTTTTGAAATGTGACAAAGCAGACAATGTTGCTTTTATTGAATTCATTATGTTGACAGGCACTTCATCCTTCCATTTATCTCCCATTCGTTATGGCCTGAGTGAACGTGTGTAAACTGACAACTGCGCGTAATGTTGTTATTCTCCATTTGTGGTCTAGATATAATGTAAAGCGTGTTTTTTTTATGTATGCCAGTGCTTGTCCATGCACATGTCTGACCTCAGTGGGAAGTATGTATCTGCGGTGGTTAAGTCTCGTACTGTTGCTGAAGTGGCTCCACCACACAGCGATCAAAAGTCCCCCTTCACATCCTGTGTCATTTCTAGCTGGGGAGTGTTAATCTCACACAGAGCTTCAGACACCTCTTATCTGGATGGCAGGTTGACATGTACGGGGATATTTCGTCTTGATTCCAGCAATGAATGCAGCACACAGGCTATCACTTGGCCCAGCAAGCTGCATATGGAAGAGGACAAATCACACCTTTCTTTCTGTGACTTCCATTTTCATTCGGGCTCTCTCCGCTCACTCTTTTCTGTCTCTCTTTTTCTCTCTCCTGGAAATTATCACCAGCCATGTCAGGAGCCCTGTCGGATGGAGGGGCAGAAATGTGTCACACTGCCTCTTAAGTTTCTGATTGTCTAAATGACACAGAATCTCATCATACAGCTGTCTCCCTTTCTGACACTACAATTACCCATAATTCCCTCTGTCATTCACTGTCTCAAGGTTAGTATTTTATAGCTCGAACAGAGGGTGAGGACATTTACATTTGGAGGCTGGAATAAAAAAAGGGGGGCTGAAGAAACACAAAGTTTTGTGTGTATTTGAAACCCTTCCCTCGTTTAAAGGGGTTTTCAATGACTTAAGGCCTTTACACACCGACAGGGTGCGACAAAAAAATGACACATAAAATACTCGCCTGCGAATATTATATTTCTAGGGCTTTTATTGTGAAAAGTAAGAAAGGAAGGAGGTTGAAAGAAGTAATAAAGTTTGCCGTCCTGGTTCGGACTACGTGCTGTTGTTTCATAAATATAGGCGCAACTCAACTGCCTTTATTTGCTGTGCGAAAGGTCAAAAAATGTACCTTGTTCGGAAAAAAATGTCGTTGCTTTTTCGCCGCGTACTCTCCGCGATCTGTGTTGTCACGATACTGGAATTTCTAACTTTGATACAATACCTTGAAAAATAACAATATTCGATACCACGGGGAACTACAAAAACAACATTTCCAAAAAATATATTGACGTGCAAATTAATCACACACAAAAAAACGCCGCCGGCGTATAACAGCCTTTAGTTTGGTTATTTAGCCAGCTTGATTGTCTACAAACTAAAATCCTAAAAAAACAGAATGGTGTCTGGTTGCTCTGCAGTGTAACTTAAAATATTGTAAATCACCTCTCCCCATTATCTTAATGACTTTGTTAATGACCAAGCACCTCGTTTCCGCTGATGCCGTTAATGAGCTTCGGCCACCAAAATAATAATCCTCGATACTACCCTTCAGGAAGTGGGTGTAGTCGGTCCCTCTTGACAAAGTGTGCTCAGTGAAAATGGTCCATTATCATGCCTCGTTTTACTCCATCATCTCTGATATTCTTATATGGTCTCTGGGTTAAACAGTACGTCTTCCCATCCTTTTTACCCCATCCCTCGAGTAAAGTGTTCTTCAAAGGTATATATTTCATTGCGAGCTGACAGCCTTGACACCATAATTGACCTGAGAGCTTCCATCTTACTCTTTTGAAATTCTCCGTTGTAATGTGTGTCAACTAGATAAAATGATTCCCATCTTCCACCTTTTCTCTGGATTTCCATTTGCAAAGACGGCTGACTGACTGACTGACTGACTGACTGTCTGTCTGACTGGCGTAGGCTCCATTATCATTCTGTTTGAA
>CAKALU010006461.1:0-12500 GCA_916700995.1 Hozukius guyotensis | reverse complement strand
GGTCTGTGAGGAAGATCAGATTGCTGACATCTCCGCTCTTGTATAGATCAGAGAAGAGTGTCCCTGGTCTTTCCTTCAACAGTTTCTGTTTGTATGCCTTCCTGGCACTGTCATTTTTAACTCCTTGTGGGTAAGCAAGAGGAATAGCCTCTGTACAGGCTGTGGTTGAATCCATGAAACCCTGCTGCTGCTGCATTGTTGCTGTTGCTACTCCTTGGCATCCGCTGTTTTGGCTTAAGCTTGTTGTTAGCTTTTGTTAGCTAGCTGTTAGCTTTAACTCGCTAGTATTTAGCAGTTATTGTAGTTATTTCTTTTATAAATCCTTATTTAAATCATATTGTCTCTCTAATATTCTCAGTCACTTGAGTCTTTGGCTGTATTCCTCTTCTTAGCTTAGCTGTCAGTTAGCTAGCAGGACAAATAAAAGTCCCATATTGTAAAAAGTGAGATTTTCATGTCTTTTATATTATAAAGCAGGTTTAAGTGATATATAAATACTGTAAAACTATCAAAACGCTCAACATACGGAGAAATACACACAGCCCGTATTCAGAAATTGTGTGTTTGAAACAAGACGTTAGGATTTCTGTCCATTTGTGATGTCACGAATATACAATATTTAGACCATTACACAGTTTTAAACGTAAACAATCTAAATGTGTCCCAGTTTATTCCTGGTTTCAGTGTATGTGAATGATATCGGCTGAAAGGATGTAAACATGGACCCAAGCTGTTGCCTAGCAACGCAATTTGGTTGCCATTCCGTTGAAATGCGCTAAAACAGAGGGTTTGAGACAGAGGGTAAATACAGGTATATTCAGACAGACAGTATGAGACAAAAAAATGTTTTTTTGAACATTAAAGCATGTAAACATGTTCTAGTAGAAACACAAAATACAAACATGAACCTCAAAATGAGCATGATATGTCTCCTTTAAGATAACTGTCAGTTTGGGTTTCCTGTCAGGCTTTTCAGCTGGGCAGCACTTCTCCAAGTTTCTCGCTTGCACTTCCTTTTTTTGGCTTCCAGGGAGGTAATTCCTCTAAGCAATTGTTTCTTCCTCTGATTTTTTCAGGATCAGGTGGAACTAATTGGGGCGGGGCGGGTAATCACAAACGCGGGAAACACACAGGGGGCAGGAAGTGAAGGATCTGAAACGAGAGACAAGGTGTAAGGAGTATGTCAAAATAAAACAGGAAGTACTAACCAAACTGAAAACAAACGAAAAACATGATCTCAACCAGGAGACTGGGATGTAACAGAAACAAAAGTTGGCGAACATGCCTGAGTGCTCCACTGTGCTTCTGTCTCCGGCTCCCTGTGAATTCATTCAGAGTATAGACGATAAGAAAGGCGGTTTTGATGTGATCCTCCCAGTCTTTAATCTGAGGTTGCTGAACAGGTGTATAGTGTGGTAGTGAATTTAGACCAGCTGCCTTTATCTCTTAATATTCATTGTTACAGCCATTCAGTCCCTCCTCTTGATCTCTTAATAAGTCACTCTTTTTATTGTTGGTTAACATTCACAGCTGAATAATGAAATGAACCAATGTCACAGTTTTCTGTTATACATACTTTAGCAGTTTTGAACAACGAATACAATAAGATTCGGTTTGCTTCCTACATCTTACGAGTTTGTATGCTCACTTCAGATCAGTACTGACTACAATCAAGGATTTAAACCATGTAGCACTTGGTGCCAGAACTGACATTTTTGTAGTTATTCAGATGACTTCACCAAGAAAATAGCTAAGGACCATATCAAGTGTGTGCGTGTGTCCATAGTATAGAAGAGTCATTATCAAAGCCCCTTCAGCTCCAAACACACACATCCATCTGCTGCAGCGCTCCACGCCCGCCTGTGGTTTGGCATCAAGCCCGGCCTTCCAACTTCCTTACAGTGGGATCAACGGCAGGTGGAAGCACTTTGAACTTTGCTGCAGGTGGAACATCTTTGAACCTTCACACAGTCTTGCCTACTGAAAGAGCTCGTCTCTATGATATGTTCACGCACGCGTCAGAAAACAACTTTTTAAAGGAGTTCTTAGATAAATAATACTGGCCATTGAACATAATATCATCCTGGTTTGGCACTAACTCTACACTTTCCACAACGTTCATTTGCCTTACCCCTAACATAAAGTAACCCATTTGGACTGGATTGATGTCTCTAGTGGAGGTGGGGGTGATTTTAAACATCACCTGCTTTGTTCAGTGATTTAATGGCGTAGCGAGTGCATATGTGGGTCATTTTTTACCCCCAGCCCAGTAACAACTCTGTTTTTCTGTGAACTGGCTGCTCTTCCTGTCATTTATGTGTATTTTAAAGGGGACATATCATGCTCATCTTCAGGTTCATACTTGTATTTTGGGTTTCTACTAGGACATGTTTACATGCTTTAATGTTCAAAAAACACATTATTTTTCTCATACTGACTGTCTGAATATACCTGTATTCACCCTCTATCAGAAACGCTCCGTTTTTGCGCATTTCAACGGAATGGCAACAGAATTGTGTTGCTAGGAAACAGCTTGGGTCCATGTTTACTTCCTGTCAGCTGATGATATTCACATACACTGCGACAGGAAATAAACTGGGACACATTTAGAATGTTTACGTTTAAAACTGTGAAATTGTCTAAATATTGTAGATTTGTGACATCACAAATGTACAGAAATCCTGACCGCTTGTTTCAAACGCACAGTTTCTGAATACGGGCTGTGTGTATTACTCCATGGATTGAGCATTTTGATACTTTCACATTATTTATATATCACTTAAACCTGCTTTATAATATAAAAGACATGAAAATCTCACTTTTTACAATATGGCACCTTTAAAGTGGATCTCTGATTTCTGTCCTTTTACTTTTTCGTCAGCTCAGTGTGAACTGTTACGTTTGGGGAGGCTTTTGTCTTTATCTTTTGTCTTTGTCCTGCTGAATGTCCATGTCAGTTTCCTCTGTCTATCTACAATACCCATTTATATCCTATATGAGACTACAATGTGCTATCTAATATGATAATATTACAGGCAACATTTACAAAAGGATTACAGAAACTTCTGAGGACTGAAATGTATATTTCACTCACTGCACCATCCCAGCAAAGATTTGCTTCATATAGTAGACCTGCTAAAGTTGTTCAGCTGGACATGTGGCAACTGTTGGATAATGTAAGAGTTTGTCCAAATATATTAAAATTAGTTTGTATTTCATTTAGTTCGCTAATTGCTCGATAATGTAATGAACTGGGACTGGGTTTGTTACTTTATAACAGATGGAACAGGCGACAGATGGATCTTTTTGCTGGTTTATTGGGAAAAACAGTTAAAAAAGGTAACGTTACAAATAGAACATGAGCAAATACGCTTTAAAAACAGCTGGCGGTACCGTGAGGGGGTTGGCTTATTATTAACACGGTGTGTTTCTGTGTAAAGTTACGGCGGATGCGTCTCTCATTCAGCAGCCTTGTCATGTTCGTTTAACGTTACACTACGTTGTCCCTCACCATCCCGTCATCTACCGCTTTTCTCCCACACCTCAAAGTCTGGCCACACATCTGTGTTGTTCTTGTGCGTCGTTCGCCTCCGGTGTGTCTGAAAACATTCCTGCTGCCGTCCCTCCGTTTGTTTATGAGCCACGGCGACCTATGACAGTTGCGTCACGACTGTGCGCCCTCATTTGCAACCGAATACATTTGTCCCGCCCGCAGTTGTTAGTGACCCTTGTGCGTGTCGTTCACATCGAAATCGACCCTGGTCTGACCCACCTCTCGACCTGGGTCACGAATCTGAGTCAGTCAACGCGGGTTAACCCTTTCAGAGGAACAATCAACACTGTTTCAACCCTGGTTGAGTCCTCGGTGTGAAAGGGGTATAATACAGCCTGTCGGAACACTCTCAGGGCGTATTCACACCTGCCTTGTTTAGTTTGGTTGAATGGAACCTTGGAGCGTTTACCCTCTTGGTGCGGTTCGTTTGGGCAGGTGTGAACACAGCAATCGCACTCGGGTGCGCACCAAAACAAGCGAACCGAGACCTCCTTGAAGGGGTGGTCTCGGTTCGCTTCCAAACGAACCGCGGTAGGTTCGGTACGCTTCGTTTGTGGTGAGAACATGATCCGACCTCGATCCGGCCCAACTGGAGAAAGCATTGCGCCTTTTTGGATTAAACCAGCTCCGGTAGCGAGCTGCGCTGTGCATGTCAACACCAGACATCATTACTACAAAAGAGCCAACGCTTGTCCTCGCTATTCACATCAGTACCAAACAGGTGTAACGTCAGGCTGTGTTGAAGACCACGGGCATACCTGACGGCTCTTCGGAAATATTTTCGGCCAATGAGCGCGTCACAGTTTAGGAGGGTTAATGCACGCCTCCTCCTCTGTCCTCCGTACGTCTCGATATGCGCCTTCGGCGACTCCAGTGCGTCAATCCAATGTTTTCCAGTCGCAGCCGTGACAAACTGTATCGTTGCGTTGAGTGAAAAATTGCTACGAGGTAAAAAAAAGATGATCAGGGCCAAGATCAAGCCGCATAGTCGTCCCTCCATTGTTGTGTTCTGGAAGTCTGCTCTTCTTTGTTTACTTCCGGGAGTTTTCCAGCATGGAATATTGTAAAAAGTGAGATTTTCGTGTCTTTTATATTATAAAGCAGGTTTAAGTGCTGTATAAATACTATTAAACTATCAAAACGCTCAATATACAGCGAAACACACACAGCCGTATTCAGAAATTGTGCGTTTGAAACAAGCCGTCAGGATTTCTGTCCATTTGTGATGTCACAAATATACAATATTTAGACCATTACGCTGTTTTAAACGTAAACATTCTAAATGTGTCCCAGTTTATTTCCTGTTGCCGTGTATGTGAATGACATCAGCTGACAGGAAGTAAACATGGAACCAAACTGTTGCCTAGCAACACAATTCCGTTGCAATTCCATTGAAATGAGCTAAAACGGAGCGTTTCAGGCAGAGGGTAAATACAGGTATATTCAGACAGACAGTATGAGGAAAATAAAGGGTTTTTTGAACATTACAGCATGTAAACATGTTCTAGTAGAAACATTAAATACATGTATGAACCTGAAATAGAGCACGATATGGGACCTTTAACTTATCTTTTTTTTATATATATATATTTGGCTCCTGCAGCCCCATTCACTCTTTTGTACTTTTACATACTGTAAGTGACATTTTGAATCCAGGACTTTTACTTGAAACAGAGTATTTCTACACTGTGGTATCACTACTTTTACTGAAGTACTGTAAAAGATCTGAGTACTGTATACAAATATGATAACAAAAACAAAAAAACATACTGATCCCTTGTGGGCAGGTTTGAACTACATCATACAGTATCGTAGCAGAGATGGAAGGCTGTGATTGGCCGATACCCCATGTTTAGTAACAGGGCAATCCAAGGCAAAGCGACTTGCAGTCCAGGCCTAGTCATAACTAAGTAAAGAAATGACAGCATCAATGAAGAGAGACAGTAGAGAGACATAAAGGCACAGAGAGAGGAGTTGTCTGTCTCTCCCACAGATGAAAGACGGTCAGCGACAAGGAGGAGGAGAAGTCTTTTCTTTTGCTGATGAAAACAAGAATCAGCGGGGCTGAAGGTAAAGAGGGCTTTCGTATGGCGGCGGGTGATGTTCAAAAGACACACCTGTTGTTTGGCCTGTCGCAGTCTATCCATCCGTCCCTGTCTGTCTGACTTGTCAGTCTGTCTCACCACACACAGACGCAACAAGCAAAAACTTCAAACAGACCACCACACCCACTAAAACACACACACACACACACACACACACACACACACACACAGAGAGAGAGAGTATCTAAGCACAGAAATCAACTGGTGTAGCATGTGAAGTGAGGTGAGGCTCCAGTTGAGGTATTCTGGAAAAACAAACACTAAAACTAAAAGAATATTCCAGGTAATATTACAATATCTATCATCTACTCATCACCTGTACGCTTAAAAGGTGGCCTTGCTTTAACTTTTCCCTTTGCTAATGAGTATTAGGGCCACAGTTTTACTTACTTATGCCTATAAATTCTCTAAGGAACATAGGCCATCGATGAAACCCCTCCATTTTCTCCGGTCTTGTGCCCTCCGATCTAGTTGTTGCCATGACAGCCCTTCCCTTTTCATCTCCTGTTCTGTGGTTCTTCTCCAGGTGGTTCTAGGACGTCCTCTCTTCCTCTTTTCTTGTGGGTTCCATGTTAGAGCTGCTGCTTTGTGATTGATTTATTTTGTCTTCTGAGTGTGTGACCTATCCACTTCCATTTTCTCCTCTTGATTTGAATTTCTATTGTTTCCTGTTTGGTGCGTTACCATAGGTTGGCGTTTGAGATGGTGTTGGGCCAGTAGATTCCCAGGAGGCGTCGGAGGTAGCGGTTAATGAATGTCTGTAATTTGTTCAGTATGTTTGGTGGTTGTCTTCCATGTTTCGGATCCGTAGAGTAGAATGGATTTGACATTTGAATTAAAGATTTGTATTTTGGTCTTGAGTTTTTTGTTTTCCAGATTTTGTTTAAGATGTTGAATGTTGTCTTTGCTTTTCCAATTCTGGCTTTAACATCCTCCTCCGTACCTCCGTCCACAGTAACTATGCTCCCAAGGTATGTAAAGCTGGCTACTTCCTCTAGCTGCTTTTGATCCATGATTATCGGCGTGTTGTTCTTGTTGTTGATTCTCAATAACTTGGTTTTTGATGAGTTGATTTTGAGGCCAAGGGAGGCAGCAGTTATCTCTAGTTTGTGTGATTTTCCTTGCATCTGTTGGTGGGTGTGTGCTAGTAGAGCAAGATCATCAGCAAAATCCAGTTCTTCTAGCTGTTTGGTCAGGTTCCACTGTATGCCGGTTTGGTTATTGCTCGTTACATGTTTCATAGTCCAGTCTATGCAGAGGAGGAAGAGGAAGGGAGAGAGCAAGCATCCCTGCCGCACCCCAGTCAGGACTTCAAAGGCCTCTGATGCATCATGATGCATCAGAGGGCCACAGTTTTGGACAAGAATAAAATTGAAATATTTCTTGAATGAAGTTTTAATATTTCAAAATGAAAGTGGGAAATTTTAGAGAAAAAAAGTTCTACAATTACAATACATTAATACATTACAATAGCATCATAATAACCAGGTGAGAGCAGTCATGACCTGAAGTTGGAGGGTTTTACCAATGGGCACTCTATTATTAGAGATTTTAGGATACTGAAATGAAGTATAACCAGTTACATGTTACTGTCACATAACCGGACGTGTTTTGAAACAACGGCTGGAGCACAGAAGTGACTTTTTCAACCAGATGGACCAGATGGACCAGATGGAGCAGACAGCTAAGGAAAAAAAGTACAGAGAACAAAACATAACATCTGACATTCATAACCTTTATTTAACTAGGAAGTCATATTGAGATTAAAACCTTTTTTACAAGTGAGACCTATAGCCAAGACAGGGTCAAATAGCAACACAAAAAGACCACTTTGAATCACGACAGCAACAACAGGTACGACAAAATACATGACATCATTATACAGTGCATTAACAGTGCAGCATGTTGGTCATGTGTTTGCTATTAAATAGAAAAACAACTGAAGCTTGCTGTGACCACTTCCTTTATTCTATGTTTAAAATAATTTGAAGAGATAAGGGTCTCAAGTGTAAGCTTGGCCTGCAGATCGTTCCAGGACCAAGACCAGGACCGTAGTGGAACAGGCTCGTTTTGCCAGCTTCTGTACTGATAGAAGGAACTTTAAACTGAAGCCATTTATGGGACCTTAGATTATAACTGTTTTGGAGAATTACAAACTTCTGGCTTAAGTAAGTAGGAAGTTTGCCAGAGATGATCTTATAGACTAAAATGTACCAGTGTTGTAACCTCCACAGAGTGAGGGATGACCATCCTACCATGCTGTATAAGGTACAATGATGGGTCCTGAAGCCAGAATTAGTGACATACCTCAGGGCGGAGTGATACAGGGGGTCAAGTTTGGACAAGGCGGACGGTGAGGCAAACCTGTAAATAGTTTCGCCAAAATCAATCTGAGTCAAGAAAAGGCCAGCAAGAAAGCTAATATCAATCTTTTTTTGATGGTCATTTATAATTGTTTTTGGGAGGGTCCGACAATGTTGTCCTGCTGACAGTTTTGCAGGACGACTCAGAATAATCATGTGCATGTGACCTTTATATTTGGTTGCCATTGCCCAACGTGTTCAAGAATTGTGAGAATTTTTCCAAATGGATAATCCCTGTAAGACTGTGGCAACCAATTACAGAAAACAGAAGGAAATAGAAAATGTTTTCAGGCTCATTCAAATACAGTATGTGCTAAATCTGATTTTAAAAAATTGCACCATATTTGTAGTGAGGGTGAAACAAGACCAAACGTCTGCAGCCATAGCAACAATGGAGGCTCAGCAGGGCTTTGAGACAAATGCTAACATCGGCATGCTAACAGGCTCACAATGACAATGCTAACATGCTGATGTTTAGCAGATCATATTTACTGTGATTTAGCATATCAGCATGCTAACATTTGTTATTTACAACTAAATGCAAAGTACAGTTGTCATTAGTGTCATTAGTTTTGTATTGAACAAATTGAAACTTTGACCTGACGGTGGTGCTAGAAGACATGTCAAATTATCACAGTGATCCTGTGGGAAACGTGAATATCTGTATCAAACTGAAAGTAAAATGTCGACCTGATGATGGCACTAGATGAAAAGTCCAGAGGATCACCAAAGTTATTCTGTCATCCTGAGGCTAAAATGAACGCGAGACATTTCATTGAAAGCCGCAACTGTCCTGCTGGTGGCGCTTGGGGAAAAGTCAGGGAAGTTAGTAGGCTTCATCAAAGTTAACCTTTGTGAAAAAAAAATCATCAATCCATTCAACAGTTTTGTATATATTTTAGTCTGACACCAACCCTGCCTACCAACCCTGGAATCGCAGTGCACGCTTAAACACCAGGTATCAGTACCTTCAGCTTCATCATATATTTCATGGGTGGGAATCCAGTGATGGCTGCCACGTGTTACGGCCTCCAGGTAAAATTAGCATGTAAAAAGAAATGTCCTTCTGCGGTCCCCTACCAGGCCAAATGTAGAGTTAGCAGTGGCAAGGACTGAATTTCAGAGGGAATAGGGCTGGACTCAGTGCCTGCGCTCCGGAGCCACATGTGTCTCTTTAGCTCCTCTCCAGTGGCTCCCTGTGGATTTTTAAAAATGGAAATGAATAACTGTTTTTTGTTTACATTTTCATTTTTATTTATCATTGTTGTAGGTCTATGGTACGACGGTACAACGGAGTATTAGGGCCACATTGAGGAGAAAAAAAAAATCGGAGATTTCGAGAATAAAGTCATATTACGAGAAAAAAAGTCGTAATATTATTTATATAATAAGTATTAATTTTTACGCCTTTTTTCTCGTAAAGTTATGACTTTATTCTCTAAATATTCCGGCTTTTTTTCTCGTAATATTATGACTTTATTCTGGAAATCTCCGATTTCTTTTCCCTCAATGTGGCCCTAATACTACGTAGTACATTGTCTCTTTGGCCCTCACTGCATTAGACTTATATACTATATACTTAGACTATAAACTGTGTTACCGTCATCACAATGCTCAAATGTTTTGCGGCTCCAGACAGATTTTTTTAAATTTTTTTTTCCTAAAATGGCTCTTTTGATAGTAAAGGTTGCTGAACCCTGGAATTAGGCAAGAAGAATTCCAGGAGAAAAAAGACAGACAAACAGGGCTAAAAACATAACCTCCCTACTTGGTTAACAGTTTTTCCTTCACCAGCTTCTCAAAGCTGTCGATGGAAGCTTTGCTGGTATCAAGGACATATACCATAATCAAGATACATCAAGGTACAGACACTGCTCTTGCCTTTTTTTTTTTTGTGTCACAGTCTGTTACAATCATCAAAATAAAGAACCATGTGACGTGTGAATTTCTGTCTTGTCACTAACTACAAGTTAAACAAGAAAATAGAAAAGGAAGGAGGCGAGGTTCGATGTGAGCGGCACGAGATCAGAAGTGTTTGATGGTCATACAGTGTCATGTAAGTTACAGGCACTCCCTTCTGCTTCACTAATTGAAACCCTGCAAACCACCCTGCCTGCTGTCTGAACTCTCCCACTGTGCACTTGGTGGCGAGAGCAGACCTCCGGGATAAGACCTCAGCCAAGCCCATCACTACACACTTCTGTTATTTACCAGCATCTTTGTCCATCACTGGTTTTGGATGTTATAAGATTTCACTTACCAGTTGCTAAGTGGTTGGATGCTGAAGCACTGGAGGAAAGAGCAGCAGCTCGAGCAGTCTAATGATCAGACAGATTTTAGACATTCCCCCAATTTAGCCCATTAATCCGAGCCACGTCTTTGAAAGTAAAACCAAAAGTGAACGCTACCAAAATGTTCTTGTTCAACGGCCCATGGCCCAACTTTGCACGAAACTTTATCAGTCTTTGACACAAAGTGGGTGTGATTGTTGGATTGATGGAAGACGTTTGAGACTCATCCTTGCCAGATGTTGAAAAGGTGTAAATGCATTCATCTCTCCAACTGTGTAATTACGGGAGCGTCAATCTATGTCGCTCTATGTGGCCTTAGTTATGGTGGGAGCAATAGAGGAAGTCGGGTGACGTTGTATAAAGATCAATAAAGTCCGCATAGGGAGGAGGCCGGGTTGGATGGTGGCGTCCAAAAACACATGACTTTCACTCAGGAATTCGCTGTTCATGTCCCTGTGTGAAACCAAATTCAGGTGACTCATTTTAAGTTACATAACGTTACTAGGTTGCTTAGATAACTACTACTATTTTAACCCAAACCACGATCTTTTCCTAAAATTAACCAAGGTTTTTCCACTGAAAACGGAAGTTTATTTTGAAAAGTCAGTGTATGCATGTGAGGGATAACACTTACTATGCCTAGAGGGTCATGGTTTGAAGTGTAGGGCCAGTAAGCAGCGTGTGGAAATATCAACTCACTGTCCGATGTTCATCTGAAAAAACGCTCCTGTATTTCTACACATCACATCCCTGATCAGTTCAACCACTGACTGATCTGTGTGGGTGAGGGAGCAACCTTTGTCTCGCTCATAGTTACCTCCGCCAAGGCCTAGGAAGGAGGTTATGTTTTCACCGGCGTTCGTTTGTTGTTTGTTTGTTTGTCCGTTAGCAGGATTACTCCAAAAGTCTGCAATGGATTTGAATGAAATGTTTTGGAGGGGTGGGGTGTGGCACAATAAACAATACATTAGATTTTGGTGACGATCCGGATCATGGTCCGGATTCAGGAATTTTTTTAAGGATTCCGATCAGCCAAAACATTAAGACCTCTGGGTATAACACATGTGCAGTGTAACTGATGACGCGTTGATGGCGCATGACCCCATGACAAGGTGCAACTTTAAATATATAATATATCTAGAAATCCTCATATCAACACAAATGATAAGATATCGGTAGCTATCATTATTGTATGAGGCAGTATATTGGTGGCACCCAAAAACACAAACAAAAAAATCCTTTCAAATGAGTTTCAAAGAGGCAGCACATTCCCAAAAGGAAAAAGGACTGAGATGTCTAAAATCAAGATGTCTAACATGGAACAAGAAGTTGTCAAGAAGGACATGCACGTCCACACAAACCAGTGTCATGCGCACACACAAACAAACTCTCCTGCACAAACAGCATAACCTGTATGGAAGTATATTGACCACAAAAGATTTGAGAGAGCACAAAGTCAAACTGAGAGCAGACCTTCAGCCTGGAAGTGCAGGTTCATCCTTATAGACCCTTCCTTCTACTGTCAAAATAAAAGCTGGGACATTTTTCTTTACCCACCAGATGGAGACAAGGGTCAGTATTTGGTGTCTATATTATTTTAAAAATCAAAATGTATCGACACAAATTGTCTAAAATTACAATCAATTTGTTGGCAAATGATGACAGGAAATGAAACATGTATGTGTTTGGCACTTGTAGTACCCCAATATATTAGAAAAACCACCTTGCGTAAAATCTGATTTTAGCAATTTAGCAAGCGAGCCACCATGTTGGAGACAATAATGTCTCTAGTGGTGATATAAGAAAAAAAACGTTTTTATTTTGTGACGGTAGTTTTGGTATGCTAATGTTGAGCTGCTGGCTAGCAGAAGCTATACCGGCAATTTACATGTCAACAAACGCTATAACGTGGTCTTTAGAATAAAGTAGTGCTTTGGGCGTTTACTTTCTTAGTGACCCTGTCTTTGAACGGTCTGAATGAGACAGCAGAGGAGGAGAGACAGGTGATCAGAGAGGGGAGAGGACGGGAGATGTGGAGACAGAGACAGGTGATCAGAGAGGGGAGAGGACGGGAGATGGGGAGACAGAGACAGGTGATCAGAGAGGGGAGAGGACGGGAGATGGGGAGACAGAGACAGGTGATCAGAGAGGGGAGAGGACGGGAGATGGAGAGACAGAGACATGTGAT
>CAKALU010006455.1:0-21204 GCA_916700995.1 Hozukius guyotensis | reverse complement strand
TGATTTGTGTTGTTAATTGATTTCCCATAATAGATATATACATACATATACATAAAGCAGCATATTTGTCCACTCCCATGTTGATAAGAGTATTAAATACTTGACAAATGTGCGATTAATTTGTGATTAATTGCGATCGACTATGGACAATCATGCGATTAATCCCAATTAAATATTTTAATCAACTGACGGCCCTAATAGTTTTAGTTTTTCATAAAGAGTTTAGTTTTTATTTAGTTTCAGTTTACTAACAATATTTTTCACTGCCTATTTCCTTTTTAGTTTCAGTTTTAGTTTACTATAATAACCCTGTTCTACACAACAATGTGACCACCCATCCAGGTCAGATGACAGCTAGAGGGAAGTCAAATGTAAATAACACTTCTGTTTGGTCTTAAAGAGGTTTCAACACATCCCAGAGGCGTGAGAAGAGGATAAAGTGTCCACAATGAGTCGTGAAGCATCTTAAGGACCAAACTACTACTTTAGTTGCCTCTGACTCTCACAGAACAAACTAAGGTGCAAAACTTGTAGATAATCTGGAAGTATTAAATACTTGACTCGGTACATTTTGAACAGATAAAACATATGCAATTAATTTGCGATTAATCACGATTAAATATTTAAATCGATTGACAGCCCTTAGTGAAATATAAGTAAATAATACAAATAAGAATAAGAAATGAGAATATAAGAAATTCAGACCTAAAATATATTATAACCACAGTGCAGATAAGTAAATACAAAATACTGAGAAGTGGGATCTATTAAGTGTGTTAAATATAAATGCAAGCACGGTATAAATAATAATTCATTTAGAATATCTCTAGAAATGTGCAGTATGACTGCAGTATTAATGGCAGAGTATTGAATTATTGTACAGTTACACCTATAGAAATGGCCACGGGTTGTGGCTGTGTGGCCAGGGGGGAATAGAAGTGACAGCTAGTGTCCCTCTTTGGGACACTCGTCTCTCCTAACTGGACATGCAGCATGGATGAAGGCTAAACTTATTTATGAAGACATGTTGGAATGGACTCAAGCTGTCAGCAGCTGTGATGGGGGAAAAAAAAAAGACAGCTTGTGTCTTCATCCATTTTCCTCTCGAGTTTCTTCTCATTATTCTTCCCTCTCTTTCTCTTCTCTTACCTCTAGTCTTTTCGTTGGCTCTCTCCCAGCAGCTGTGCTTATGCTAATGCCGGTATTAATCATTATGCTAATGTGACTGTTAATCACTATGCTAATGTCACTGTACCTCCCCATAAAACCGGTGGAACGGCTGCATGCAAGGACCTGTCCTCTTCTCTTCTCTCTTGCTCCCTCTGTCCCTTCATGTATTTAATCTTTCAGTTTATATTTAAATCCACTATTAGTAAATTACATTTTTTTTCAGTTATTATTTTGTTTTGTTCTCACTTCTCGTCTTTTCTCCCACTAGACTGTTTATTCCACCTGTTCATCTTCTGTTTCTTTCATCACTATTGTTTCATCATGACTGAACAAACAGTGCTGATAGTTCACGCGCTAAAATAGCAGCTAAAAAACGCCTCATTCAAGCCAGACATATTGTTTAACCCCTTCATCACACAGTTCTACTCTGATAAGCTGGTTCACTCCTCCATGTATCACTCTGCTCTCTCTCTCTTTCATCCTGTATTGTTAATAATAATAATAATAATAATAATATTAATATTAATATTAATATTAATAAAAATGATAATAATAATAATAATAATAACAATAATAAATTTAATTTATATAGCACACCTAAAAAAACAGCGAAATCTCAAGATGCTTCTCAACAAGGGCAAAACAATGCGATTAAAAGCGTCAAAATAGGACAAATAAAATTATAGACAAATGACTTCCTGACGTAATTTAAAAGCAACTAAAAATACTATGAAATCGTAGTGATTATAAAACCCTGGGGGAAAGCTAAAAGGAACAGGTGAGTTTTAAGATTAGATTTAAAAAAACAGCAAGTGAGTCTCAGGCGATCCCCCATGGTTGTCAGATTAGTCCGTAGCACGGTGAGGAGGTTGGAGTTGCCAGACCTGAGTGTCCGGGGTGAGGATTGAGGGGTGAGGAGTGAGGTGCCTTGAAGACCAGGAGGAGTATCTTGAAGATGATCCGTTGTTTTATTGGGAGCCATTGAAGGGGAGTGGAGGACTGGGGTGATGTGCTGTGATTTACGAGTTCTGAGGATCCTGGGCGGCACCGTTTTTGGACATATTGTAGTCTGTGGATAGTTTTGTGAGGAGAGAGTTGCAATAGTGGATGCGTGAGCTGATGAAGGCTCTGTTGCCCTACCTTCCCCCCTCCCCTCCGCTCGCTCTGCCTCTCCTCCCTTTGAAATGTTTGCTGCCACACGCTGACAGAGCGGCGTGACACAGACGGGGAATAGACATCCACGAGGAAATCCCACATATACGTTCACATATGTGTGAGGGACAGAGAGAATAAGAGCATTCATGTGTGTCAGCATATGCAGTCATGCATAATACAGTATGCTATATACAGTATGTGTGTGGGAAAAAAGGAGTTAGTGTGTGATTCTGTGGATGTGTTATAAATGATTGCTAGTGACAGCAGTGAAAACCCGACACAACTGATCCATGTCTGTGCCAATCTTAGTGGATCTAAAATGAGAATGGCTTGTGTGTGTGTGTTTAGCTTTTCCCACCAAAAAATACAATTTAAGGGAGAAAAATAGGCATTATGTAACATAATATTGATTAATATTTGATCAGCGCTGCCTAGTTTGACCGTTTGGTCGGAGTTAGCGTGTGATTGACAGCCGGCTCTCATAGACAGCAGATGGACAGCAGACCTCAGATCAGCTCTGACTGCTTGTTTTCCTCCGGTATGTGAAATCTTGCAGATGCCGTTAGGAGCACCGGAGGACACCGGAGGACACCGAGGGACATGATGTCAGTATATAGCGACCGCTTTATAAAAATAACTTTTTTTAATCATATTTTCTCCAATCTCGCCTACTTCAGCTTTAATAAATAAATAAAACATGTGTTTATTACATATATTTATTATATATTAACGTAGCATATGGTATTTAAAAAAAAAGATTTTCCCAGTTTAAAAATCTAAATATTCTCCAAAAAAATGCAATGCTGTAATGCAGCACATAAAAACACATAATCAATAGTCTAACGGTATCTCCATTTTTGTTGCTATTGTGACACAGAAACATAATATATTCATTTCTGTTGTTTATTTATATGAAGTGATAACTTTGTTTTCTTGGCTTTTACATTTTTACCTCCATCTGTCTGCTCAGTAGTTGATGCTCTGGTGTTTTTGCACCGCAGTTTTCAGAGATCATCTACCAGTCAGTCGAGTGCTGTATTCTCTTTTTACCATGAATATTCTCTTGACTAAGTTTAGGTTTATGTAGATGAAACTTTATTTTGTTTGTGTGTCTTTTCAGCCTTGATGGCTGTTGAATTTTTACCCAATTTCTACTTGTAAAAGACGAAACACTCATCCTTCATCATTTTAAAGACACAATGAGTAGGACTTTTCTACTAAATCATACCAAAATAATCCCTCTCAATCATCATTCATGACCCACTGAAAGTGTGTGGTGGTGTCTGTATCTGCAGAGACAACACATTCTTACTCCCAACTCGTCAAACACCACCGCTTGGTCAGAGCTTCTCGGCCTCAGATATCGACGCACTGGGTTCCCCTCTTGGGTTACTTTTGGATGAACCAGGGACGGCGTGTCAATATACGCTTGTTACATGTATAGTGTCCTTTCAAAATAAACTTCTGTTTTCACAGGAAGTTAGGTCGAGGCAACACAACGACTTGGGGCACACTCGTGGTTGATGTTATCTTCACTGGCTAACGGCTCACGTCACTCACAGGACTAACGATACTAAAGAGTCACCTGACTAACGACTGACGTGACAAAATAAGTCTACTTACTTTTAGTTTCACACGAGACACGAACAGCGGCCTCCTGGGTGAAGTATTGTGTTTGTTTGACCAATCCACCTCCCCTCTCACCCACCCTGAGCGGACTCTCACGCTCTTTATACTACGTCAGTTGCTCTGACCATCTGATAACGCCGCTGGTGGGTTAACATTGGAGTTAGTTGAAAGCCCGGTGCGTATACAGTCGCTAAAGCGTGCCTCTGTGCGTCAGTGTCAGATGCTGAAGGGCACTGTCTAAGCGGCGGTATTTGAGTTGGGAGTGAGAACGGGTTGGTTAAAGGGCACCATGCCAACAGGTAAAAAGGTAGCGACCAGGTGCCAGATCGTAAGGACGCATCCAAGAGGAAGCTACGAAAAATGGTAGACAGGGAACGGAAAAATGAAAATATAGCGAGACGAAACGCCAAGCACCGTAACCCTCGTTGAGCCGGGGAGGAAGAGCCAACTTTGAATGAATCAACTAATCCGACTCATTCTGCCTTTAACTTGCCTCTGATTAATTCCACATACACTAAAAAAATGATCTAGTATTGCATCTGTATGTTGTCCAGTCCATCCTCGCCCTCATTCTCTAAAACAGCCCTTTCTGCTTCGGTCTGTCTTTCTCCTGCTTGTGTTTTGTTTGAGTCCACGAGTGTCAGTAGCCATTGTTTGTGTTCTGAGATAAAGGCCTGTTATTAGGCATTAACGCCACCAAACTACACTGCTATTTAGTTTGTCTGTAATCACTCCCTGACCATTATTCACCGACAATACACTGGAATTATATTATGTGTTAGAAAACCAACTCATCTCACTTTTAAATTGACTATAGCCAATGATAGAATATAACCAATGAAATCAATTCATGCTGGACATGTCCGCACAGAGCCTCTGATTTATTATTATACCAACCTTAAACTGGGAAACTTTAACCATCATCCTCATTAATACATGACCTTTACTTTCAGCTTCTTTCCAAAATGGAGATAAGTTGTTTGGGAATGAACACCTTCATACCGTATATTCTTCAGGCTCTCTACACCATCTTTTATCACAGCATTGGCAGATCCCATTTCACTGAATAGACAATTTGTTCCTTGACAGAAGCTGCAATTCATTTTTAATGGTCAACCTTTCCCCAGTTAAGCGTTCTGTTACATCTATAAGTCTCACTTCTTACAGCAGTTAAGTGCCGGCGTTGGCGACGGCGCAGACAAATGAGATGGCTTAATAAAATTTCAGAGGGGCCGTGGAACAGAGCGCAGGTACTTTTTAGTTTAATGTGCTGACACTTATTGGTGGAGGGTAACATGTGTAGGAGTGAGTGAGAGAGAGATACAATTAATTTGAAATTGGTAACCTAGAGTATCTTATACTTATAACAGTAATGTTCTCTCGCTGTCTTTTATGGCACTAAACGCTTGAGCCATAAAGCGTTAGAAGGTCACTAAAATGGCACTGATCTTCAAACATTAATGGAGCTAGAGCCTTCAGCTTCTTGAAGTGGCAGATGGTGGAACAAGTCATTGGGTTACTGTGAATCAAGCCCCCAGGAAGAGCGCCGGTCGTTGATGCCGATTTTCGTAGTGGCCAAACGGCGGTACTACAACTTCTGTGTCCGTCACGTGATGCCGTTGGGCCCAAAAATACTTTTTCCTATCGACTTACATTGGGAAAGAGACGTCTCTAACTCAGTGGATCATTTCTTTTTGAGGTGAATCAACTTCCCAGTATGAACACTCTGATAGCCCTTATTTAAATCATTAGGTCCTAAAAGTTGTAAAATGCACCAATCGCTGAATCCAGAGTTATTTCCCTTCCTCTGTTCATGTGAATGAGATACAGACCGATGGCTGGAGTGAGGGCTGGGAGGCGGAGTTAGCAAGCCGTGACGACAGCGTGACGGCTGTGACCCCGTGACGGAGCGGACGCTACTGCATCTACTCTATGGGTCCAATCATGGATGTATTAAGAGACCTGGATACAGCGTTGGAGGCGGGGCCCCGTTCATTCCTATGAAAGTTGCTCAGTGGCGCATGAAGCCTAAATGGATCTTAGGCACATGGAACATGCGCAGTGGCGTCCGTTCGGTCACATGACTCTGTCACGGGTCCCAATGTCACGCCATCGTCACGGCCTGCACTCCAGTATCACATGAACGGAGGAAGGGAAATAACTCTGGATTCAGCTGTTAGTGCATTTTACAACTTTAAAAACTTTAAAATAAGGACTATTAGAGTGTTCGTTCTGGGAAGTTGATTCACCTAAAAAAAAAATGATCCGCTGAGTTACAGACGTCTCTTTCCCAATGTAAGTCTATGGGAAAAAAGTATTTTTGGGCCCAATGGCATCATGTGACGGACACGGAAGTTGCAGTACCACCGTTTGGCCACTACGAAAGTTGGGATCGATGACTGACGCTCTTCCTGGGGGCTTTGTATAGTCCCCTAACCTAAACCTAACAAGTGACCCAAAAATCTGCTTTTTCCCAAATGGGGACATGGCTTTTTTTTCCAATTGGACAAGCCGTCCCCAGTTAACTGGTCTTTAGTCTCACAGTCACACACGCACACTGGCTTTGCAAAAAAAGAAGTGAAAGAAATGGCAATACCATGATGTTGAATGCTGTTATGGTGTGTTTGTGTGTGTGTGTCTGTAGGTTCATCGAGGCCTGATGATGCTAACTGTGACTCTGACCATTGTAGCCTTTTGCCTCCCATTTTTCTACAGGAAAGGTTGGAGCAAGGTACAGTACACACACACACACACACACACACACACACATACACACACACACACACAGTCAGAGCATAAAGTCCAAGTTATTCATTTTGAACAGTTACACATTATGTATTCCAATGATATAATGACTGTGTGTGTGTGTGTGTGCAGCATGCAGGTGTCCATCCATACCTCGGCTGTTGTGTTCTAACATTATCTCTGATTCAACCAATATTGGCTGCAATCAGACCGTCACCTGACTCACACAGGTAAATTACCTCTTACATTTAAAATCAGAAGCAACTGCAATGTTTCCTCAGTTTCTGAGGTAATCTGAAGCAGCCGGTTAAAGGACAGGTATTGTATACTGTTATTACAGTATAGGCTATTAATATACTGATATTATTTGCATCTCTGTCCAGGAGATATATCTTTAACTGGGGCCACTGGGGAGTTGGGTCTGTGACTGAGATCATGGCAGGTTGGTGTGCATTCAAATTAATCTCCAAAGTTTTTAAATAACACCTTTCCTACCTGGCTGATCAAAGTTACATTGTGTCCTCTATGTGTCTGCAGTGGCAGCCATGTTCCTGGGGACGCGTCAATCATCCCTGCTCCTCCCCCAGCCATGGGCCACACATGTCCTGATTGGCTACGTGACATGGCTGGCCTCATTTAGGTTCCTCCTCCTGATGCACAAGCACCTTTACATCAAGAAATGTATGAAAACTGGATTGAAGTTGTTTTTTCATTTCGGGTAACATAAGGGTTTTACTGCTAGACGAATTATTCTTCATGACATTGACAGAGTATCGAGAGCACTGTTGAGTGATTCCCCATATACCTGCATGCTACTCTAACTGTTGTTTGTTTGACCAGCAGCATTGGGAGCAGATGACCAACAGGCCATCCTCTCTGACCAATCAGTGCATGGTTTCTGGGTAGGCATGAGCTTCTATTTGTGTGCCCTACTATTCTGAAGCTGGACCACTGTCATTGCTTACTGACACTTAAATGAAACAGAGTCATAATTGGTGTTTAGTGATGTGTTACACCTGTGCCTTCCTGTTGTGACAAGTCTAATTAGACTTTTCTCAAAACAGAGTATTCTTCTAATTTCGCATGTTGAACTCGGGAGTCCAAACTCACAATAGCCTACACTAAATTTGCAATGAGGACAACAGTGTTCTTGCTAATATCAAAAGCTGTTATTTGACAAAAGTCAACTTATATTCCATTTAAAGGTGCTAAACACAGGATTTCTATTGTCTCTCAATGGCTCTCAACATGGTGATGGCGAGCCGGACGGCTTGCAGCTAATGGTGCTAACAGCGCTAACAGCGACAAACAGTGTTTACCGAAGGGTGGTTGCTATACGCTTCCGCGATGATGCTGTCGGTCAGAACAGCATTATCAGCTGTAACCGCCGTATGACAGCGATGCAGAGCGTCGGCTGGGAGCTAGCCAGTGGGGCACGCTCACATGCACTAAAAGCATGCGCAGCCGGCCCGGCGATGTCAACAAAGCACAGAGAAGCTCTGATTACAACACACACAGAGGGAGAGAGACTTCATTCTCTGCTCAGGTAGACATTACTCTATATTTTTACATAGACAATAGCTGTTTGCTGCTATATTAATGCTCTGGATATCGAATAGAGGACATTTAACTACCTATTTTACAAAATGTAATATCCTTTAGACCTTTCACAGTTTGTAAACAATGATAAGGTACGTAAGTATGCGCACGCAGTTTGGCAACAGAAGTACGGTAGAGGACCTTTAAGTGGCTGTAATCAATTAGTTCTATTAACAATGGATCACATGATTACTTGTATATGAAAGGTGCATGCTCGTAGTGACAATCTGCAGCTGTTTCCAAAACTTTACTGTTTCGGCCACTTTACACTAGGCCTACCTGCCTAGCACCAAACAGACACGGTTAGAGACTAGCTGGTGAACGTTGTGGAGCATTTTTTTCAAAGGAGTAGGTGGAGACCAAACATAGAGCTAAAACAATATCTAATTTTTAAATGCTATAAAGACTACCGATACAACTCATCTCCCAAATCATCCCGGACAACATTGGACACAGTTGCTGCCACGTTGTTACCTGTGTTGAACTATGCCTCTGCTCAGACATTGCATATGATTGATACAGCTTACCATGCTTCCCTTAGATTCATCACCAACTATAAAGCCTTGACTCACCACTGTGAGCTTTACTACCGAGTGGGATGGCCTGCTCTGGCAACCTGCGGGCGCACACACTGGTATACTTTTATATACAAGGCAATTTGTTGGGCTGCTCCCATCCTGGGAGCCCAGGAAGAATATCTGCTGCAATGCTGTAGCTGATGGGGATCCTAATAAACTAAACTAAACCATCCCATCTATGTATTTATATTTCACAGAAGAACGCTGGACTGTACTTTTTGTGGTCACAGGACTTTGACATGTTGTCTGTACCAAATATTCGTACAGAGAGTGGGAAAAGGGCATTTAGGTATTCCACACCCTCGGACTTTAATACATTGCAGATGTTTTAAAATTCCATGATTTCTTTGAATGCTTTTTAAAACCATTTGGAAAACCTGGAGACAGAATCTTTGGGGTCTCGGCGCCTAAACTGATATTTTCGATGTGTGGCTTGTACTGCATCTTGGGATGTTATGCATTGTCGTATTTATCTGTTATTCTGTCTTGTGTCTGTTTACAAGCTGTGTATGGTGTGCTGCTGCCTATCTTGGCCAGGGCTCCCTTGAAAGAGATTTTTGATTTCAATGGGACCTATCCTGGTTAAATTAAAACACTCCGTTCGGACCGTACTTATCTCAATGTGGACTGACTGCTCTAAGAAGGGTCTATTAGCAAAGGTTTCAAGATCTTGAGTCTACTGTCTAACTTCTACTTTACTTTCTGTTTCAGGGGTCCTTCATAAAGTCTCTCATCTTGGCTGCCTTGGCTCTGGGAAACTCTGGTCTCCTAATGGCCTTGCTGTCTTCTATTGCAGAAGTGTGACATTTAATGGCAAAGAAACTCTAACTTTCAAGACCATGACCATTTTTAAAAGGTGACTTTCTATGCAAGGCTTGGAATACCAGTAAAATTCCAAGTTCAGCAAGGCCTGATAAGAGAAAGAATGAGGAACTTTTTTTCAAGACAAACACACAATCATTATTTAAAACCAAATCTATGTTTCTTTTTTGTTTATATTCAGATTGTTGGTTGTATTTGTGTAGTTATAAGTTTAAGTTATTCCTATACATTTCTAATTCAATGTTCATATTCTAATTTTATTTTAAGTGGCATTTTTAATGTTTAAAGGTGCTTTTGATTGAGGCACATTGATAACATTGATCACATTTAGCTACTAGATGTTGCATTCTCCCTCCACCGTTCCATTGCATTCACTTCACAACAAATGGTTGCCAGTTCATTGTACAACCTGCTTATTTAATGGTCGAGTGGAATGTGTATGCACCCCCTACACTTGAATTACAATATGCTGAAAGGTTATTGTGGAATTTTTGCCCAATGATGCCAAAAAAATGTTGCCTACTGAAGCTTTAATTAAGTCCAACTGAAGTTAAATAGCATTCTTTCTTATCTGCTACAGTAACATATCTGCTCACTTGTTCTGTGTTCTCCTTCTGGAAAAGAAATCAGAAAGCATAAGATTGAAATGATATTTTATATATTAATTATTGTTTTCTTTTTTTTGGTTTCATGATGGCGCCATGGATGTATGGATGGCACCCTCTACGTAGATGGAGACCTTATTTTGATTCAGCCAATCAAATCTTGCATAAAGCTGTAACGTCAGCGTTGTATCACAGGCAGAGCAGACGGTCACACTGAGCCAGACAGCAGCTCCACGACAACACTAGAGCCTCAGACTCACTAGCTTTTCCTGCTAAAGTCTGCTTCTTATCTCACTTACAAACATGAACACACGTCTTGTCCTGCACCTCAGCTTGTTGAATGAGACAAACAGTCACCGGGGAAAGGGACAGTTAATGTCAGTTTGCAGGCTAGATAGCACATTACATGTAAATGTAAATGTCAGTTGCAGGACGTGGTCCTTCTTCAACAACATGCTGTCTGCCCACCACATGTATGATCATCCATTTGTTTGCTTGTTTGTTGCTTGAATATACTATGTGACTATAGTGCCCCAAGGCTTATGTTGTGCAGTGTTTGTCTTATCTGTAGCTGTTACGAATAAAAATTGGCGTGACATCACATTGTACTGTACATCAGTGTGTTACGTAACATTCTTAACCCGAGATAACACTGCATGAAAATCAGTATGACATCACAAATCACAGCTTTTCCACGCCTTGTGTGGAACACAAGGACTGTGAAACGCTGCAAAGACATCACACACAGCATCACAGTGATGCAGCAACGATCGCAGTTAGACAATGAGCCTGTAGGAGATTATCAAGTTGAGTTATACGTCAACAAAAAAAACCAACAACACGCTAATCCTCTGAAAGGTTGGATAAGACGGTCGCGGATGACAGATGTGCTTTACTTTACTATGCATAATGAAAGAGCGTGTGTGTGTGTGTGTGAGAGAGAGAGAGAATATTGTGTATGCCCGTATCCGTTCTATAATAAGTGTGTCAGTGTGAGCCTGAACATGTGTGTGTCGCAAATGTCGCTAAAGCTGCTGTTTTCTGATTGGCTACTGCCCACACACACTCAATATGCACCCCGCTGGCACTGAGATGTGTGCGTGAGAGAGAGAGAGAGAGAGAGAGAGAGAGAGAGAGAGGGGTGATATAAAGGGGAAAGACAGGAATAATATAAGAGAGAAGAGAAATAGGAATAGAAACAGAACTACTCATGGCTTTCATACCAGTGTAACCAGAGTTGACATCACACCACTTTAACAGCTGGAACAGCAGGTGAGTCACACCTCTCCTCATGTTGTCAGTGCTCTTGCTTGGCTCGAAAGTTTTTCTGAGGCCTAACACGTTGACAAGACTATGGATGAATAACTGCTACAGGAGATTGTTGTGGTTTTTCTGTGTGCTTTCTACATTTGAGAAGAGATCCATCCAAGGTGTTCTGTTGTGAAGCTCAGGTGTGTATGTTATGATGATGAGTATGATGATGATATTCTTGTCCAGGTGTG
The DNA here is from genome assembly GCA_916700995.1 of Hozukius guyotensis. Classification (NCBI taxonomy): domain Eukaryota; kingdom Metazoa; phylum Chordata; class Actinopteri; order Perciformes; family Sebastidae; genus Hozukius; species Hozukius guyotensis. The sequence goes on along the minus strand of CAKALU010006455.1, from coordinate 9,399 downwards.
TGTGATCTATTCATTATGAAGAAGTCTGAGAGTTGACAATTTGTATTTATATTTTATATTGTGTTAATATTTCCTTAAACCTAAGACCAAGCCAAATCAAGGACAAAACATGCAGCTCCAGTTTGTCTTAAAGACTAACAGTCAACTTGATACATGGCATTGTTTTGTCTTTTACATGTTCCATCCAACAAATTCATTTTGAATCTAACAAATGAAGCGCTTTTTCCCTTTATCAAACTTTTCACCCCAGTCATGAAATGATCTAATTTAACATCAGTTGTCAAAGTCAGGTTCGGTTGTCAGTCCCCTCCGAATCCAGAACGAGCTTCTTTCTAGCAATTCCTTGTTGCACAAATGTCCAACAATCCTCAGTAAAGATGTAGATTTGTCTGCACCAACAATGGCCTCAACACACATGACAAGATGAATGGTCAGTATCCGTCCTCGACAGCCCTTCCTTGAGCAACTCTGCACTTCATATGCAGAACAAGCAGGACAAGATTTTGGTATCGGAGGCGTTCTGGCTTCAAATTGTAGTCCAAGTATTGACCAATCGCATTCGAGCAGGCTTTGGTTGAATGCAGATTAACAGTCCGTGTGGAGATTAAAAGAGGCAGAGTGCATTTGCTGAAATGCAATGTGGGAATCCACCGGTTATCGTCTGACGATGATTTAGCTTTTGTATTGGTTTAAAATAAGCTTGTAAACTGGCTACTTGAAACAGTCCGGTCGTACACGTCGTCTCTCAACTCCCTTCTTGCGTCTCAAGTCGCCAATCAGACCATAAACACTTGACAGGAGCACAAAAAAGGACGTCTTGATATGTTGGATTACAAAATATCTGCATCCTAATGTTATGTACTGTACAACATTGCTCCATAAGCATCAGAGAAACAATTGAATTTGATCCATGTGTCATTATGATACCTACAACATGTGAAACAAAGCCTACTGGTGGCCTTTTATCTCTTAACCCTTAAGGGCTGAATGCCTCATGGCTCGATTGATCTGTGAGTGTTGAATACAGGAAACACTGTTGGTGACCGCGCATAATGAAAGAGCGTGTGTGTGTGTGTGTGTGTGTGTGTGTGTGTGTGTGTGTGTGATAGAGCTGGCAGCACAGTGTCATCTAGCTGTGACCTTGTACTGGATCTCATCTACTAGTCAAGAGAATAGCATGTAATGATTTACACTGTTGGAAAAATCCAATAAAGCCATTTTGATACATCACATAAAAGTAGGATTACAGCCACATATGGGACTGCTTGATTAAAAAAGGGGAATCTGATCCAGTCAGTGACCTCTGATATGACATGATGGCATAGGCGCCGGAAGGCGATAATGTCTATATGGCGTCTAACATGTTGGACATTTATCCGGTCATAATCAACCGTTGTGTGGCCTAACTCAAATGAAATCAAAGTGTTCTGACATCCAGCCTGCTGCAGTTTCATAATGATCTGAAAATATTTTTTACACTTCTCAACGGGTGGGTGTAGGTGGCTTGTAGCTCTGACCGTGAGTTCTACAGCCGCCATCGCCCCGGACGTTGACCCTTCCCGGCGTTCCCTATTTCTGTGAAACGGGAGGGACTGTTGTCAGGGAGCGTCAGGGATCTGTGGCGATTTCGGCAACCCATCCGACCCATCTTGAAACACGGACCCTTTCTGAATAAATTGTTTACAAGAGCACTAAGTTCTTCACAGATCTAGACTCTTCATTTTCCTCTCAAAGTGCACCAGATTGATGCATTTACCTTTAAAATATACAACATTTTCTCACGGGGGAGCATGACCTCGGACACCCGCCATAGTCTCACAAAATCCCGAGGGAGACTCTGTATTATGTCATCCAAAGCCGGATGGGGAGACAGAGACAGGTGATCAGAGAGGGGAGAGGACGGGAGATGGAGAGACAGTCAGCTGCAGCTGGACTCAGTGCCTGTCGGAGGGCTCTTTCAGTGCCACTAGCCAGCGCTGCAGTAACATTACTGATCTCTGTTTCAGCAGCAGTTTATGAGATGTACTGTTTTGTCCTTGGTTTTAACATTGCAAAACTCATCTTTACATCCAGGAACAATGCAATAGTGTCCCCTCTTTTGTTTCCTTCTGTCCTGTGTCTTCTCAGTCTCTGTCTTTCACGGTCTCTACCAATGTATCTGTGTAACTAAGCCGTGCCGACCAACCTGGTGACGTCACAGGCTGGAGTACTGCAACATAGCGGCGCTCTGAAACCATTTCTTTTAAATGCTGACATTTGTCATGTTTGTTATATAATAGTTCATTAGAGTGGAAATCCATTTAGTAAACCAGCTTAACTTGGTTGAATTTCCACTTTAAAGTTATTATTTCAGCTATTATCAGTGTGTGTGTGTGTGTATTTTATTTTTAGTAGGGGTGGTGATGGTAGTAGTATCTATTGATATAGTTATTAGTGTAATTCTTATTAGCATCAATGTTATCTAATGAAAATAATAAATATTTCCATTGTTTTTGTTATTATCAATATTGCCATCACTGCTGTTTTATTGCTATCACTTTTACTGTTGCTACAGCTACTATTATCTATACTATTAACGGTTATATGACTCACTCAATCTAATTGATTAATATATTGAGCAATTCATTTATTTGTTTATTTTATTTTTTCCAAGCATCTCTGAAATTCAGTCTGAGGGAAAAATGTTTTTATTTGTTTTATTTGTTTTATTTGATCGTATCTCATTTCTTTATTGCTGTCCTTTATTGATTATTCCCATTTTTGTTTCTCTTTACCTTTGTTACGTCTTTATTTATCTATTTATTTTCTTCTCTTTTTCCTCTTTTTAAACTACATTAGTCAATCTTTTCTCTGTCTTCTAGTATAATATGCTGTTATAGTAACTATTTTTTTTATTATTATTATTTTTTTTTATAGTAGCTATTAACTATAGTAGCTATTAATAGTAACTATTAACAATGAAACTGTAATGCATCGTCTCACTAAGTTAAAAAAAAAGAAGAATTCAGTTTAGACATTTAGACTTTTTACAATTTACCTCAGGGACACCAGTTAGAATTTGCCCATTAATGACATCATGTACTATAATCTGTAGCAATACTGTCGTAGAAAACAGCTCCAACTAATCATTATATACTGCGTTTTAAAAAAAATTGTACCAGAACTGCCCAATACACTTCAAGGTTTTTATTTACTATTAAGGGTTAAGAGCAGATTGTGGCCAGATTAAAGCCCAAGTCATTACATCAACAGTCTAGTTTGATGGCAGTTCAATGATGGTTTCCTATCTGAAGGTCAAATCTGGGGTTTGCTTCACAGTGATGTCTCCCTCTCTATCTGTTCATCTGTCTGTCTGTCTGTATCCCTCTCTAATCTCTAGTCCTTATGCAGGGTGACTGGCACTCAGTACTTTGTAGTGTGTGTGTGTGTGTGTGTGTGTGGTCTGTTCAGCCAGATGTGATCTGGTGTGCAGACACTGGAACCTCACCTCACCTAGCTCACAAACTCTCTCTCACACATACACACACACATAAACAGGCCCTGTTTACACCTGGCATTAACATGCCAATTGGGTGATCCGAAGTTGATTCACCTCAAAAAAACAATTATCTGTTGTGTTACAGACGTCTCTTTCCCAATGTAAGTCTATGGGAAAAGTCTTTTTGGGCCCAATGGCATCATGTGATGGACACGGAAGTTGTAGTACCGCCATTTGGCCACTATGTAAAATTTGCTTCAAAGCCCGGCATGGCACTCAAACATAGGGCCACATTGAGGGAAAAAAAATATGAGATTTCGAAAATGAAGTCACAATATTACAGTATGAGAAAAAAGTCGTAATTTAATGAGAATAAAGTCATACTATTTCAAGAAAAAAAAAGTCGTAATATTACGAGAATAAAGTCATAACTTTACGAGAAAAAAGTCGTAATATTACGAGAATAAAGTCATAACTTTACGAGAAAGAAAGTAACTTCCTTCTCCACAAAAGAGTCAGTTTCCCCATCAGGTCCGTGTGGTTCTTTCTTCAGATTCTTCAATCTTTTCCAGGTCCTGATACTGATGATAATGTGGTGCTGATGTGCCGAAACATGGTTATTTGTGAAACCTAAATTAAAGTATAACTTCACAAGATGCTCCATGTTCCTCATTTTCACACAGGCGGCACGCTGCTCTATTTCCCCTCTAAAATAACACTTTTTAAAACAATTTGTACTTTATAATATCATGACTTTATTCTCATAATACTACGACTTTTTTTTTATCTGTTAAACGTATGACTTTATTCTCATACTACTATGACTTTTTTTCTCGAAAACTTCTGACTTTATTCTCATAATATTACGACTTTTTTGTTGTAAACTTATGACTTTATTCTCATAATATTACGACTTTTTTGTTGTAAACTTGTGACTTTATTCTCATAATATTATAACTTTCTTCTTGTAAACTTCTGACTTTATTCTCATAATATTACGACTTTTTTTCTCGTAAACTTCTGACTTTATTCTCATAATATTACGACTTTTTTCTCTTAAACTTCTGACTTTATTCTCATAATATTACAACTTTTTTTCTCGTAAACTTCTGACTTTAGTTTCATAATATTATGACTTTTTTCTTGTAAACTTCTGACTTTATTCTCATAATATTACGACTTTTTTTATCGTAAACTTCTGACGTTATTCTCATTATATTACGACTTTCTTTCTCTTAAACTTCTGACTTTCTGCTCATAATATTACGACTTTTTTCTGGTAAACTTCTGACTTTATTCTCAATATATTACGACTTTTTTCTTAAACTTCTGACTTTATTCTCATAATATTAGGACTTTCTTTCTCTTAAACTTCTGACTTTATTCTCATAACATTATAACTTTTTTTCTATTCAATTTATGACTTTATTCTCATAATACGACTTTTTTTCTCGTAAATTTATGACTTTATTCTCATAATATTACAACTTTTTTCTCGTAAACTTCTGACCTTATTCTCATAACATTACGACTTTTTTCTGGTAAACTTCTGACTTTATTCTCATAATATTACAACTTTTTTCTCTTAAACTTCTGACTTTATTCTCATAATACTACAACTTTTTTTCTCTTAAACTTCTGACTTTATTCTCATAATATTACGACTTTTCTCTCTTAAATTTATGACTTTATTTTCGTAATATTCTGACTTTATTCTCGACATCTCATATTTATTGATCTGTCCTCAGTGTGGCCCTAATATACTCCGTCCTATCACCATCCCAGTCCAGTCAGACTGGGATGATGTTCCATCCCTACAGGCCTATAGCCTACTTGTTCAGATGGCTATCTTTTACAGTGTTGGAGGCTGGAGGGCGGGAACGGATGCAAGGGATGCAGCACGCGCGTGCAGAGGGATGACAGATAGAGAGAGAGAGAGAGAGAGAGAGAGAGAGAGAGATGTACAATAGTTTGCCAATACAGATTGATCCGTTCCGCTCTAATTCCCGGCCCAGGTCGATCCATCCTTCCTCTCTCTCTCTCTCCCTCTCTCCACCACACACACACACACACACACACACACGCGCCGCAGCCGTCAGCCTGCATGCGTCCCTCCTCGCGCCAGCGGGTGGCCGCCTGGCTGCTCGCGCTGCCGCCGCCGTTGGGGAGAGGTGGAGAGGAATGCGCGCGCCGCGGCCGCCTGGAGATGATCTCGTTCTGGCTGCTGTGCTGGAAGCTGTTGGTAGGTAAATAACGAACACATCAACAAACAAACAACGACAACAGCAACAACACCTGTCCCCCTGTCCCCCCTGCATGTCCGTGTCCTGCTCAGCGTGCGGTGCAGGTGTTGTGGAGCAGCGTGTTTAGCAGAGGTGTGTGTATGCGCGAGGCTGGCTATTACAGCTTAGCTCGAGCTACCATCAAAGAGCCCGGCTTTCTTGGCTTCTGCATGCGCGCTTATCTGTCACGATTTTGGTGCTTTGCCCGCTTTGAGGATGCTGTGTTGCTGTGTGATGTAACAGTGTTGTCTGCTGACTGCAGGATCTCATCAGGAGGATGAGGGAGAGAGGAGAGAGAGAAATGTTGAATGTTTACTGAATGATGAGGCGACATATACATTCACTGATGCCTCATGTCTTCCACACATGATGTCTAAAACTGCTCTGTAATCCTCCCACACACACACACACCACACACACACACACACACACACACACACACACACACACACACACAGAGGTGTCTGATTAAATGGTGCTGATGAGAGGCTGTCTCCAGCTGTTGATGGAGGAGAGGTTTGAGGCTGGAAGTTAATTCACTTTACAGGCAATTTAATTCTGTGTAGAAATCATACTGTATGTTTTAGATGTGGAGTTCAAAGAGAAGTTGTGTAAATTGAAAGAGGTCAGATAGATCCTCCGGATGATCCTAAAGGTCACTGGTTGAGATCCAGGCCAGCAGTGATGATCGGAAGCGTGGATTAGAGCCGAGAGCTTCTGCACAACTAATAACTCTCCAATCCTTTCCCATATGCTGTGACTTCTCTGAAGAATTTAGCTATAAATTGATTGAATGATCGCAGAAGCATCTACGTCTTACATGTCCTTCATAACTCCTCCATAGCGAAAATGTGAATTGTTTTACGCTCACAATGTCTGCTGTATATTTGAATTTATGTCTTATTTTTAAATGGTAAATGGACTTTGCATTTATTATATAGCGCTTTTCTAGTCTTACAATTAAAATATTTAATCGTGATTAATTGCAAATTTATCTGTTCAAAATGTACCTAAAAGGGAGATTTGTCAAGTATTTAATACTCTTATCAATATGGGAGTAGGCAAATATGCTGCTTTATGCAAAATGTATGTATATATGTATTATTAGAAGTCAATTAACAACACAAAACAATGACAGATATTGATCCAGAAACCCTCACAGGTACTGCATTTAGCATAAAAAATATGCTCAAATCATAACATGGTAAACTGCAGCCCAACAGGCAACAACAGCTGTCAGTGTGTCAGTGTGCTGACTTGACTATGACTTGCCCCAAACTGCATGTGATTATCATAAAGTGGGCATGTCTGTAAAGGGGAGAGTCGTGGGTACCCATAGAAACCATTTACATTCACATATCTGGAGGTCAGAGGTCAAGGGACCCCTTTGAAAATGGACATGACAGTTTTTCCTCGCCAAAATTTAGCGTAAGTTTTGAGCGTTATTTAACCTCCTTCACGACAAGCTAGCATGACATGGTTGGTACCAATGGATTCATTAGGTTTTTCTAGTTTCATATGATGCCAGTATCTTTACTCTAAAAATTGCAAGTTGCGTTAATGCGTTAAAGATATTAGTGAAGTTAAAACGAATTTGCGTTAACACGTTATTATTAACTTTGACAGCCCTACTTACAAATCCCCGTGTCATTCATACGTCATTTGGTCTGTTTTATATGGAAAAGGGGGGGATTTAGGACACAACTTAAGTATTTAATAAAAGTGCATAATTCTGTAGTTTTAGTTATCTAAACCTTAAACCAAACCATAACCAGTTCTGTGCTCATTTAATTTCCAAAAAGCACTGACTAACTACGTCATCCTGGCAACAGGGATGGATCAGAAAACAGTCATACTAGTCTTTTTGGAACAAAGAACCTATTCTGTTGGTTTGGTGTGAGGACTTTTTTGGCTGTTGCAGATCATGGTTCTGCTACTGCGTGGTGTGTTTCGTGTGTCTGGTGGGTTATTTAGAACAAACTTGACAGAACAGATGTCTTTTTTTTTGTCTTATAACAGCCCAGCGACTGGTGCTTTCATCCAGTCAGTTGAAGAGAGGGTTCACGCTGATGTTTGAGCGATGAAGAGAGCTGTTAGTCATTGGCTGTGTGCGATGAACTTAAAATGAAGCTTGCTCCCAAGAAAATGTCTATTGAGCCTTTGCCAGATCACTCGTAATGGAGAGCTGGAGTTTCAGTGCATCTGTACGATGAACGTGTGTCATTCAGAGATTCAGAGGCGTTACTGATCTTTTCATAAATGGATAAATTTCGTCTTCTGTAGCTGGGCTGTGACACGTGTTAACTGAAAAGAGAACTGACTTTAGCAGCTCGCCTGCCTCTGCAGCTATACTTAGTGTTACCATAGCAACACCTTTCGTCTGTCACCAGCACATGCCTGGAACGACAGACCATAATAATCTGCTAACCCACTCACAGCCAACGCACTGCCACCATGGTAACAATGTGAAGACTTGAGTTAACCCATCACACATTAACAGGGCATATGCACTGCTGTGATCGACTCTACTGTATGTATGGATTGAGTGTGTCTATATGTGCATATAACTGTATGTGCGTCGGGGGGGTAATAATACACTAATGATCTAGCATTTTGCTATTTCCTTTTACTTTTTATATATTCCAAACAAACCACATTTGTTACTTACATTAAGCAATACAGCAGTTTACCAATTCTTCAGGTTAAATCACTATTATATCAATATGTGGCAGAGAGAAGCATTAAAAAGTGAAATTTGTGTGAATTTTTGCATAATGATGTGTATAAAATGATTTATGGAAGCCCATTTCTGCCAGGAAAAGAAAAAAAACTCATTGTGAATCCAGTAGTCGTCAAACTTTTGACTCTCTAAATCAAAATTACGACACTTTTAGATCATTCAAAAGTCAATAAGGGCGATTTCATATTATCTCCCCCCTCTCCCTCTACACCCTCTACAAATTATGAAAAATGTTCTTAACCGATAACCGACCCTCGTTAACCGATTATTAACCGTTAACCGACAAGATTTATGCCTCGTACCAGCTGCAGGAGCACAACAGATATTGGTTGACGGGAGTCCCCAGTTCACCCGTCTGGAGCCTTAACTTAGCAGCTACTATGCTGCATGTAGTGTCGTGGACCACTTTCCCAGTAAAAGTCTCCACCGCACATTTAGTTTAGTTTAGCAGGTTGTCAGCTGTGTGTCTGCCCGGCATAACGATACTTTGTCTGCTCGGCATAACTTTAGCGAGTGGCCAACAAACAGTGTGTGTGTTTGTGCTACGTTAGCAGCTCTAGCATTGCCGGAGGCTCGCCGCCGCACACGTACAGTGTGTTCCAATCCACGTACTTCTGTACTTACACTTACTATTTTGAGTGCATAAGTGCGTTCACACTCGGAAGTACGGCAAAATGCAGTGCACTCAAAGTACCCGGATGTTGTACTCAAAACGGTCAGATCGTTGAGTGTGGAACGCTGGACACTTTCCACACTCAACTGTCGCCATCTTGGCTACGTAGCGGAAGGGGCGGAGCCACGACCACTATTCAAACATACGTAGATAACAGAATAAAACAATACAATACGTAAACATACCGGTGCATTTTCAGCCAACAGGAGGACACATCGTAGGCGTA
>CAKALU010006454.1:3742-22076 GCA_916700995.1 Hozukius guyotensis | reverse complement strand
TATTGTTTTATGCTAAATGCAGTACCTGTGAGGGTTTCTGGACAATATCTGTCATTGTTTTGTGTTGTTCATTGATTTACAATAATAAATATATACATACATTTGCATAAAGCAGCATATTTGCCCACTCCCATGTTGATAAGAGGATTAAATACTTGACAAATCTCCCTTTAAGGTTCATTTTCAACAGATAAACAATCCCGATAAACTATTGACATCAATTGCTAATACATGATTTATTGATTGAAAGCCCTAAAATAAGTATGTTTGTTACGTAACTTTCATTACTTAAGTACGTAAGTTAAGTAACAAAACTATGGTAAAATAACTGTTTGCGTCAACGTTGGTCTCCTGGGTGAAAGTCCTGTGTTTGTTTGACCTGTCCGACCTCCCGTCACACCCGGCGTACGCAGACTTTCTCGCTCTTTATTACACGGCTGTGATGAATACTCGATTCTGATTGGTCAATCACGGCGTTCCCCGGTCTGTTATTTCTTTATAGCAGACCGTTGCTATGGACGCAGCTCTGATGTCGGACTCTGGAGGACCGTTTTTGTGTCAAATTATTGATTTCTTCAGTAAGTAGGCGTGTAATAAGCGGGATAATGTTCAGCGAGCGGGTCATTGTTGTGAAGCTGAAAGCCCGCTGCATCTCATACAGATGCTGAAGGTTGCCTCGGTAAGTTGGTATCAGACGCCGAGGGACGTTGACCAAGCGTTGGGAGTGTAACCGCATAAAGAATCTATCTACAAACTTACTATGCTTTGGAAAATGGTCTGCGATAACAGCAGAGTTCAGCTCCGGATGAATCAGCTAAGAGTTGGTAAAACGTGGTTAATGTGTAAACACTTTTCCTCGCTGCACGGTGTGACATTTCAGGCGACGTGTGACTGGCTGCTATTTATTTTTCGTATCACTTCCTCATGACGGAGAGCTAGCGAGAGAGAGGTGGCTGTGACCTGTGAGCTGTAACAACCTGCTGCCAGGACCATTTAACCGGAGTCACGGTGACACTGAGTCGGGATAGAAACTCTATGACTAAAGAATATAGAGAAGAAGTGAAATGGGCATACCCACACAGATACCTAGAAGTTATTTAGTCAAACGGAAAGCAAAAGTTCTGACGTGTTAATCTCTTCAACGTCTTCTTGATCTCGCCACGCGATTGGCTCTCTGAATCGGCCTTCAGTCCTCCTGGCAGCCTCTGATTGGCTCGGATCCACAGGTTTTTCTCGGTGACTCAGTCCCCCTCCAAGAGGCGAAAGCGCTGCCTCTTATGGCGTGTTTCTATAGCAACCGGGCAGGGAGCGGGGGGGGGGTCAGGCGCCGGTGAAACGCATAGGAGCCATTTCCTAATAAACTGGGTTTTATTGTCTCTCTGTCTGTTTTCTGCTGTGTGAAATGTAAACACGCCTTAAACTAAGAGAGAGAGAGGACAGAAGAGAGGGAACCGGACATGGAGGGAGAGAGTCTATAACGGCCTTCCTTTCTCTTTCACACGTGTTGCATTCACTGTCCTCCAGCTTTATGAGAGTTGCTCTGTCTCACAGACGATGTATGCACGCTAAGTGAAATGTACACGGCGCATACAACTCTGTACGGCGCTCTGTCAAGAGCAAAGTGACAATCAAAACCGCTTTAAAGGTCCCATATTGTAAAAAGTGAGATTTTCATGTCTTTTATATTATAAAGCAGGTTTAAGTGCTTTATAAATACTGTTAAATTATCAAAACGCTTAATATACGGAGAAACACACAGAGCCCGTATTCAGAAATCGTGCGTTTGAAACAAGCCGTTAGGATTTCTGTCCATTTGTGATGTCACAAATATACAATATATAGATCATTACACGGTTTTAAACATACTAAATGTGTCCCAGTTTATTTCCTGTTGCAGTGTATGTGAATAACATCAGCTGACAGGAAGTAAACATGGACCCAAGCTGTTGCCTAGCAACGCAATTCCGTTGAAATGCACTAAAACGGAGCGTTTCAGACGGAGGGTGAATACAGGCATATTCAGGCAGACAGTATGAGTAAAATAATGTGTTTTTTGAACATTAAAGCATGTAAACATGTTCTAGTAGAAACACAAAATACAAGTATGAACCTTAAATGAGCACGATATGGGACCTTTAAAGACACATCAAAGTCACTGGGTTTATTTTCTTCAACCTGCAAATAGCAGAATTTTTGGTCACTAGGGGGCGGTGGAAACAAGTTGTGAACACAACACTGACATATTTCCACCTTTTTATGTTGATACGTAGAACGTGTTGATTGATACATGTTAGCAAACAGTGACCAGATCTCACAGAAATGATGTGAAATGACCACGACTTCTTAACACATTACATGGTGGTGGTGGCACGTAGTGCGTTAAAATGACGTGCCAGGGAGGAGGTTGGAGTAGATGGATGGGTCAAACCGGTGGGCTACCTCCAGGTCTGAGGAGTGAAGCCAACGCTGAAGTGCCTTAAACCTGCATTCTTTCTAACAGCCAGCAGGGGGCGACTCCTCTGGTTGTATAAAAGAAGTCTGATTGTATAGAAGTCTATGAGAAAATGAGCCTACTTCTCACTTGATTTATTACCTCAGTAAACATTGTAAACATGAGTTTATGGTCTCAATCTCTAGTTTCAAGTCTTCTTCAATACAGCATGATGTTCATTTAGTAATTTATGGTCCCATTTAGAGTCAGATAGACCATAAAGCAGGGGATGCTTTAGGGGCGGGGCTACCTTGTGATTGACAGGTCGCTACCACCACGGCGTTGTACGGTCTGGGAGTTGTCCGTGTTTTCACAGTGTGTTTTCAGTTCATGATAGTTAATTATAACCAATTTATCATTATTTATTTATGTTTATTTTATCATTTTTCTATTTTTAATTTTTAAATTTTCTTTTTTAATTAATTTTTTTTTAATATGACTATTTTATTTAATTTGTATATTTGTGTGTATTTATTTATTTATTTATTTTTGTACACTTGTTTTTTTTGAGTGCCCTCTTGGCATTGTCATGGGTGGGGGGATATCTATCAGTCCAAACACGTTTGTGCAGTGGATTGTCAGAGTTGTATTAACAAAATTCAGAAATAAACTCTGTTTAAAAAAAAATTAGAACCTTTTTGGTCGCCTGAAAATGTTGGTTGTACTTAGCTCAACCCTCTCCGTGTCACTTCTGGTTGCAAAAAAGCAAGATGGTGACGGCCAAAATGCTGAAATCGAGGCTTCAAAACGGCAGTCCACAAACCGACGGGTGACGTCACTGTGATGTACGTCTACTTCTTATATACAGTCTATGAGTCAAACACAGGACTTTCACCCGCTGTTCGTGTTGTTCGTTGAGCGGTCACGTTGCTTATTTTACACATCAAGATGTTACGGAGCAACAACAGCAATCATTTGGAGTTTTGTTTGTGTCCAGCTCGTGGATGTAGCTAAGACTAACTCTCTTTTAGCTCTGTTTTTGGTCTCCACCACATCCTGAGGGAAATATCTGTCCCTTTTAGCTGCTAAATGCTCCACTATGTTCACCAGCTAGTTGCTAACTTTGTCAGTCTGAGTATAGTGCACAAGTGGGTCATCAATGAGTTACAGAAAGAAAGCCAAGAGTAAGTGCAATTTCGGTTGCAGCAAAAAAAAGCAATTTAATTTCTGTCGGACTTAAAGTGTACCTTGAAGCAATATTTGATCTTAGTCCAAATGCTGTGAATATTTAGAATACTTTTGCCACGTACTATATGCAGGAGAAGAAGACTTCTATTTCTTCCCGTGGGTGTCGGATGATTGACAGGAAGTAGAGCGTAACGTAATGCAGCGCTGATATGAAAACACTCAACCGAGGAAACGATGAAATAATGAGAAAACAGAAAGTTGACTGATGGACCGTCCCGCTCCGCTGATTTTCAAGTCTATTTGGAAATTGTTTTTTGCCCCTATGATCCGCTAAGCCTCGTCTCATTTAGGTTATTTTCTCATTTTGGAGAGGTTTTTTTTTTTTAACCTTTTCTTTGTGAGTCCCTTAAATTTATGCTAAATACAATGAAAAAATCACCTTTAAGGTCAACGGTACATGGAATAAGTATTTTCGAAGTATTAGACATCTAAATTTAATTCATAAAACACCAAATGTTTATGTTTCTCAGCATGCTCTTAAATGAATGATTTATGGTTTTAATTGCTATTTAATTATTTATTTATTTAGATGTAATTGGCTTGTCCCCTAATCTTGCAAATGACTTGACATTTGTGCTAATTACAGACATTTAAGACAGCTTATATTAATGTCTGTTTGTATAGATTATGACATAATTAAGGTTTGTTTTATGGGATGTTTGTTTGCTAGTAGCTCTTATTGCCTACCAAATAAATTGAAAGGTTGGTGGATTGGGAAAGTTGCGTTGCACACGCCGGTTTTGTTAAAACATTTTTAAACAAAAATGTATTTATGACTTCTGAAGTATTTATAATACTTTGTGTGAGACAAGAGTACACAAGTGACACGTTATTGTACTCAGTGTTTAGGACGTATATAATGTTTTAAAAGTTCGGAATCTCCGCTATACAGTAGGGAGAGTTTTGTCCACTAAAGGCCGGCCCACACTTAAAGATTTTTCAAATCTTAACACATGTTGAAAATGTGAGAGCCCTCACATAACGACATGTTAACAGATTCATTCTTAAACAACAAGAGTCCCGACTAAAATAACGGATATCTCGCAAAATCTCTGGCGATCAAACGTGACTTTAGTGTCAACAAACATGGCGGACGACGAGCAGGAAGAAGTAGCGATGTTAGTTTTTACTTTGTACTGAAAATAGAGGAAGGATGGATGGATGAAGTCATGGAGACACGTTAAATAAACACTCGCGTTGTTGCCACAAATCAACAAGTTGGTCCTCCGTTTCTGAGCTCCCTCTTACTACGACTTTATGCTTCACGTTTTGCATTAGCTCATGCGTTAGCCGCGGCCGCCATGACGGCGTCGGTTGTCCTTCCTTCTTCAGTCAGCTTGGTTCTCTATTGGCTGTCGTTTTTTCCCACGTGACTGCGTCATCGGCTGTCCTCGGGGTTCCCCGCACACAACAGGTTTAATATTTACGATTTGAAATCGGTGCGGCCAGGATGGACTTCTGAGCCGATCGGGGGATGTAAAAATAACTCTTAACACACCACTGGAACATCTGGAAAGATCATCTTTAGACCCATCAAACAGTCAGGGCTTTGCTGACGATTGTCGGGATGGGGGAATCGGGCACAAAATCAGCTTGATTCTCGTGTTGATGTGTACCCGGGATTAGTTCTTCATGTTACGACCAATCAGTGAGTTAATAAGATAAGATAAGATAAGATAAGATAGAACTTTATTAATCCTGAAGGTGCCAGAAATTGCTCAAAATTACAACAAATTCAAGTGTATAAAATAAAAAGTACTATTTCTAGCATCAGTGCCTAAAGGAATAACAATAAAGTAAGATACATTTAGTAAAATGAGTTAATAAGATAAGTAAGATATAAATTTTTTTTTAAAAAGTAAGCTACAAAACAGAAAAGGAAGTAATATTGCACACAATGAACATTGATATTGCACATGATATTGATATTATATTTGTTCTTAGTGTCCGGTGTTTTCAGCTGTCCTTCCTGCAGAAGATGGAGGAGTTATAAAGTCTGATGGCTGCTGGTAGGAACGACCTCCCGTGGCGTTCTGTGGTGCACCTCGGTGGTCTCGGTCTACGCCTGAAGGTGCTCTGGTATGACTCCAGTGTGGCGTGCAGAGGATGAGAGGCGTTGTCTCTAATACTGATGAGAGGCGTTGTCTCTAACATTGAGTAGTTTCCTCAGCAATAAAAGTCGTGACCAAACACATTTTCACAGGTCACACAAGAACCGCATCTCTTGTCTCAAATCCCTAAAATACAGTATATGGTGTTGGTTATATATATATATATACGTAGTGCAGTGAGCCTCCGACTGAATCATAAAGCTGAGTGAGATATCAGGACAGTCCGAGGGGAAGGCTCTGAGTGGGAGTTCTTCTGTTGGTCCATAACCTGCTTGGAGTTATTTCATGAGAACACAAGGTGTATGTCTCCTCAAACTTCCAGCTCTATTTAAGATTTTCGTGATGCCTGTGAACAAAGTCCTGTGGAAGTGTCGGCCTGTGAGCCGGTTCCCTGTCAGAGTAGAACAGGTAACTTTACCCGACTCGCTGATCCGCCCCCGCTCCGCTCCCAATCCTGGCTTGATCATCCGTCAGGTGTGTTGCATGTGTCGTCAACAGGACCTGTCATATAGTCTTGTCTGTATAGTCTCGCTCTGTTCTCCCTTTCTTAAAGTGTTCATAGTGTTTCTTTCAGTTTCAGAATTAGCAAAAGGTGACCAATGACTAGAGTTTCTTTTCAAACAATGAATAATCAGTATAAGCCGTCATGAACGGCAGTGACTCGAGTGTTCAGGATGCGTCTGTTCACCAAACCCTCCAGGAAGGTGGTGTGTGTTTGTGTAGGGTGTCCATCTTTCCCATAAATGAGTTATTAAAGTCCACTTTCCTCAGTACTTTCCTGCAAATCCTGCAAAAGAAGGGAGAAAAAAAAAGCTGTGGCTTTGACGTGGCCAATGTGGGCGAGGCATTCCTTTGTGAAGCACAAATTTCTGGTGAATTCCCCAAAGGATTGATTCAAGGGAAACTTCTAAGGGTTCCTGGGAAGTCCTCAGAGCATTAGTGGGAGTTCTTCACAGGTTGTCAGAGAGCTGGGGGATTTCTCCAGCAGTTTACCGACAGACGCTATTTAAACGTCACCGTGCACTAAGTTCATTTCTCTTATTCGAAGATGGAAATATCGAATGCGTTTACTTTTTTTTTTGCAATACTTTTTTGCTGTAAATGCAAGGACATCATTTCCAATGTGTCCTCCGACTATCCAGCTGCATGATCAACATGGGGATCCATTCAGACCGGCATTTATAACAGTGAAATATTGGAGAAGCAACTGAAGCTGCTGCGGGCATCATCTCTGTTTTTACACGACTACTACCCGGTCTATTTTCTTTTTTTCTTTTTGAAAGGTTGCATGTCAAATGTCAGCGCTACGCACGGCTACGCAGCCCTCCGACAGGTAAAAACGAGGATGGTCAAACAATTAGAATATTTTAAAATTTAGAAGATTAGAATTTGCGTTATCTCGTTAACTTCGACAGCTACAGCTTATTTAGACTGCATTACTTTTAGTTAGGTGTACCTAATAAACTGGCAACTGTCTAATGTAGGCTACCCCACAAAAGATGCTAAACATTCTAAAATAAAGTATTAAGTAGGCCTAGAGTCGTCTGTTTGGCAAATTATCTTGTCTATCAATGAGTTTTAAGTAGGGTTATTGGTATAATACAGAAATGTACAGACCACTACCATTATTATGGAAAGCGTAATATTTGCTAGATCGATATAAGTATATTTAAATACCAGGAAATAGCATCCACAAAGTATGATAAGGACCCCGGGTAACACTTTATAAAATAGTTAATTGATAGCGAATTAAACTTAGTTAATAGTTGTTTTACTGTTAACAAACAACAAAATGATAATTCATAATGGTTATGGTTAACAGTTTATCAGTTAATGATTAAGATATTATTTAAACCTTTAAGAAATTGTTTGTAAAACATCTATAAATATTATATAGATATAGACCAGATATTTGTAACACTTTGTCAATGGTTAATAAACATTATTTTGGATGTAATCTATAAAAGTTATTTAGATAGATAGTTAATATTTTGGTTAATATGGTCAATAACTGTTTTTTGGTCCATCTATCTATGTAATGTTTATAGTCTAGATGTTTTACAAATGATTTATTTTTTCATTTAGTAATCACTAACAAATACTTAATAAATGTTATAATATGTGCAACAATAAACTGATAATAGTTTACTAATGTAATCAGAGTTTAATTGTTATTGTCTCCTATCAGCTATGATACAATATAGAATTTATAAACTAATTATTTCATATTACACAAACTAATGATAAATTAACAGAAATTATAGCATTACTAATAATTAGTAAACATTATTAATTATTATAAGTTTAACTTATTTAATTAACTTAATTAATTATGAATTTACCATTTATAAGTGATGGTTATTGTTACGGCCGTAGAGCCGTTTTGTGTATATTCGAGGTGATCCTGGACGAGCCCCCAACTGTTACGACCCCACTTAAGGCTAGGAGAGGGGGGAGTAACAATGAAAAGTAAATAAAATGTTACCGAACATCTGATTCAATGAGCTCCACCCACTTCTGAAACTAAACCTACGTTCTGGTTTAAATTAGTTGTTCTTGTATTTTAGTCAGTGCTGATTCCAGTTGGAAATTTCATTAAGTAAATTTTTTTTGCTGAAGCGGTATCCTCCAATACACATCAATCACGGCAGTACACGTTTTTTTTAAATCTCTGAATAAGTGTTGGAAAACTGACAGTTGTAAACTTGCCAAATGTGTGCGGCCAATTAGTAATGAGTAATCTTTATTTGTGCGCTTGTATTTTGAATTTGAAAGAATGTAGTTTGTTATCCTTTCAGGATCACACTGAAGTTCTTCTATTTCACTGGAACATTGTGAGAAATGAGAACAATAGGTTGACAGAACAAAAGGTCTTTGTTATAATGTTTTGATATCATCGTAGTCAGTTAGAAACCTGTCCTCAGAACATCTCTAACGGTTGACTGAGGTCACATTCACCTCATCGAACTGGTAATTACTAGTTAAACCACACTAGCACAGTCGACGCCTGGCTCTCTGAAAGTACCTGACGCATGATATGATAATAATAAACCTTCACTATCAGCTCTGTTTCTTTCTCTCTCTGTTAATGTGTCATCAGTAGACCTTCATCATCATCACAGCGCTGCGTCCCCTACTGATGTTAAAGAAAAGAAACTGGTGGTTTTTCAGGCAGGTTTCGTTTCACTCAGCGAGAACTGAGATTGTTGAATTTGGTCACGTCAGTGTTTTTAGAATCTGGAATCAACACATGAGGAGTTTCAGTTTACGTCAGTGCTGACACACACACACACACACACACACACACACACACACACACACACACAGAACATGGAAGTCTTCAATCCTTGGCTTCACGTCTCAAGTCAGGTCTTGGTCCCAAGTCCAGTTTTGAAAAAAGAAATTCTGTTGGTACTGAATTATCTCGGCGGTCTTGGACTCATCTCATAGTTAAAAGTACATGTTTAACAAGTATATCATGAAATATTAGATGTTGGGATGTATTGAATTGCAGACTTGAGGCATTTCATTATTCTCAAGTGAGATTTTAAATATCATTTTTTTTCCAATAAAAACAGAATATCTTTTTTGTAAGAACCGTTGATTATGAGAATACGTTGAGCTGGTAAACATATCGGAGCATCCAGAGGATGGAGGGAACATTGGTCTCACATTCACCAAATGGCCAGAAACACGACTCCAAATGAATGCTTATGTTGCTCCATGTCTGCTGGACGTGTAAATAGTTGATCTGTCAATCGATTCAAATATTTAATCATGATTATTCGCATGGTTGTCCATGACTAATCGCAATTAAAGGGAGATTAGTCATGTGTTTAATCCTCTTATCAACATGAGAGCGGACAAATATGCTGCTTTATGCAAATGTATGTATATATTTATTATTGTAAATTAATTAACAACACAAATCAATGACAGATATTGTCCAGAAACCCTCACAGGTACTGCATTTAGCATAAAACAATATGCTCCAATCATAACATGGCAAACTGCAGCCCAACAGGCAACAACAGCTGTCAGTATGTCAGTGTGCTGACTTGACTATGACTTGCCCCAAACTGCATGTGATTATCATAAAGTGGGCATGTCTGTAAAGGGGAGACTCGTGGGTACCCATAGAACCCATTTACATTCACTGATCTGGAGGTCAGAGGTCAAGGGACCCCTTTGAAAATGACCATGACAGTTTTTCCTCGCCAAAATTCAGTGCAAGTTTGGAGCGTTATTTAACCTCCTTCATGACAAGCTAGTATGACATGGTTGGTACCGATGGATTCATCAGGTTTTATAGTTTCATATGATGCCAGTATCTTCACTCTAGCTTTAAAACTGAGCCTACAACTTCCGAAAGATTGATTGTGTTAAAGCGTTATCGCTTAAACTTTGACAGCTTTTGTTAATAGAAACGGATAAAAAAACAAAGTAACTGCTTTAAATGTAGTGAGAGGAGGGGACAGGAATCAGGGAGAGACGTTGTTGTGATTTATGCTTAATTTAAAGCTCTTTGACGGCACACAGGAAGCTGATCAGGAGACAGAAAAATGGAGTCCAGTTGGAGATGTGCGTCAAGAACACACAACTGAGAAACCTCAGACCATTTCCTGTCAGTTCATCTCCTTTTTTTTGTTCTCTGCATCTCACTTCCTGTCTGTGTGAAACGAACCAGACCTTCCACGAGTCATAAAGGGATCAAGATATGACCTCTTGCTTTGACGTGGACCATTAGGTCGGCTATGATGTGGCTTCCAACCAGACGTGTCATTCAGTTACGACGCCCTTAGTAGACGGTTGATCGCAGCATACCAACGTTTTTCTGCTGCTTCAGGCTGTACACCGAGTGTTCTCCCTCATAATGTATGGCAGCATGAGATTTGACGACGGCATAATAAAGTAATAAACGGAACCCTCCGCTCCTCGTGGCTGTGGTTTTGCACCATCACTTTTTAAATTTAAATAGCGTTTTATGAACTTTAAAGGGCATTCACACCATTTTTGTCCCTTTGATTTGAAAACCTAGTGTGCTTGTGTGTGTGTGTGTTTGAGTGTCAATTATAGCCGAGCACAATCTGTCTTTTCATTGTTATGCGGATGATCTACAACTCTATCTGCCTGTGAAGCCTAATGGAAGTGATGCACTGAACTGTCTGTTGAACTGTATTAGCGACATAAAGCAGTGTCACAAAATGTCCTTCACTTAAATGAAGGTAAAACTGAATATTTGGTACTTCGTGCATCACTACTGTTGCAGTCTCAAGCTTCTTATTTCAAACCAAATGTAAAAAACCTGGCGGTGACATTTGACGGCTGTTTGATAATTTGATAAACAGATACATTCTGTTGTTAAAACAAGCTTTTTCCAGCTTCGTCTTCTGACTAAAGTAAAGCCCTTCCTCAATCGGCACGATCTCGAGAAGGCAGTTCACGCCTTTATTAGCTCGAGACTTGACTATTGTGATGCACTGTATGTTGGTCTCAACCAGTCTTCCCTCGCACGCCTCCAACTGGTGAAAAATGCTGCTGCTCGCTTTTTAACGAACACTTCCAGACACTTGCAGGAAGCGTTATAAGAACAAATTTCCTCTTATGTTTTTGTTCATATCCACGATTCGTTCCTATTTTGTTATTTCCCGTTGATTTTTAGGATTCACTAATATTTTCTTATTTTTGCTCTTCTCCTAGTAAAGAGAACATTTTACGATTTTTCTTACCAAGATATAAAAAAAAACATCTGGTATTCACAGTCCACAAATTGTTTGTCCCACGCACGGAAATATATGTTTTACATTTGTATTTATAATATAATATAAACAAATTTAGATTAATAATAATAATAATAATTGTGATGATTGGATTAATACATTTGTGGACATGTTTACTTTGTTTAAGTTTATTTAACAGTACCTCGATTTCACTACTGCTGAAGTTTTTCTTCTTCTGACAGCCTTTTTTTTGGTGACATCTCTCCAGTTCTTGGGCATGTGTCAGTGTATTTGCACACGGCACAACACCTGCCCTTATATGGTGTTTAAGGGGCGTTACCTGCGCTAACAATGAACAATCAGCCACACGCCTTCATCATTCAGCATATCTGGGTAAGAACAAATTTGGATGGTTAAGAACATTTGGTACATCTGGAAGTTATCTTATTCTTTCTCTTGCACAGAAAATTTAAGAGAATGTTGATGCATGAGGACCATTGTTCCTTTAAACTGTACATTTTACTACTTGACTTTACTGACGACCTGTTGGATTCCCGAACATGCAGCCAGGCTGGAGTCGTTGTTGCATTGCATACTGCAGAGACTTGAGAAACTATACGGTAGGTATGCAAAGCCCCACATGCTGGCAGCAGAAGTAATAGAGTAATTTAGGAACTAATGTAATTCTGAATTAATGCATGACATAAAACAACATTATTTATCATTACTCTAGGTGTGCGGCTGGTATAGTAGTTTTAAAATGATGTTTTAATCGCTCTTGGCTCGAGGTTCCGCTATGTGGGGATAACCCCGCGCTCGCAGTGTCACGTGACTTTGAGTGTTGGAAAACAACAATACAGTGAAAGCGGACGGCACACATTTGATGCCAAGTGGGGCTGATTGCCTGTTGCCTCACTGCAATTTGATTGGCTATCTGCCAAGTACCGCTGTTGTCATTTTGCTTGTAGTTCTTTTAAAGAGGACCTATTATGCTTTTTTCCCTTTCCTTTAGTGTGTTATATATATATATGTAGTTTTTTTTGTGCATGTAAAAGGTCTGCAAAGTTACAAAGTCCAGGCCAAAGGGAGGTTACACTGCTCCTGAAACGCCTCGATTAAAGTCCCGCCTTTTCTTCCGTGACGTGGTGATGTCACCAAGTAACACATTTTGAACTGCACAGCTGATATGTTATCTTTTTTTAACTCTCAAATATCAATATCAGCATCAGCCTCAAAACTTCATCATTGTTCCAGCTCAAGTTTTGAGTTTTTAAAAGCCTTCCTGCTGCTGCTCAACTCAACAACCCAAGTTCTTCCCTTCATGATGTCCACGTTGGTTCGTTGCTTGTCTTGGTTCCAGTTCCTGACACAGCTCACTGATGCTGTTTGATTTGTTAGCCAGCCAGCTCTCTAACCTTGGAGAGAGAGAGAACGGTCTCTCTGCTCACTATCACATTGCCAGGAATTGTTAATTTCACAAAAAGTGGTGTTGGTGGTGAGTGATGGATTAGACATCTGCAGCGTGTTTCTGGAGCTGACGCACGAACGCTTTCGGAAAAATTATTGGCAGTGTACTATAAAGTATCCATGACAGGTATTGTAGTTGCACAACGTGTTTCTCTCTGCTGAGTTGAGTTCATGAGTACATGACGCTGTTAACCTCATGGTGACCAAGGGATTAAAGGGATAGTCTGAAGTGGGGTTGTATGAGGTACTAATCCATAGTAGGTGTTTTACTTACAGTAGATCGCGGTCGGCAGTAGGGATGCACCGATCTGACTTTTTCAGTCCCGATACCGATACCGATACCTCGGCTTTGGGGATCGTCCGATACCGAGTACAGATCCGATACCAGTGTTTGATTAATGAGCTGTACGCCTCACTGTGTGGAAATGACTTCTTTTATGTGTAAGATAACATCACTTTTCTACTTTGCAAAACAAAATGTGACACATAAATATACATTTAGTGAATTTTTATTTATTAAAATAATAAATCGTACACCAGCAACTTGGTAGAAAATCTTACAATTCCCAATAAACTTTTTTAATGCTGCAAAAAATTGGTAAAAATGTAAACAATAATTAAAATTCCAGTAAATAATGTATATAGTATACAAACATAGAATTGAATTTAATAGATCGGCCCCATTGTCACTGATATCCGATCCAGCTATTTGAGTCAGTATTGGCCCGATATCCGATCCGGTATTGGCCTCGGTGCATCCCTAGTCGGCGTGCTCCCAGTTTGCAGAAACAGACAGGAGCACCGACACCAAAGCAAAGCAATACAGTGCTGTGGACGGGGACGGCAGAAAAGCATATTTTAGACAACTTAAAGAAAGGATCACCTAAAAAAATCGAAATCCGTGTAAATGTACGCTTTATTTAGAATATTTTCACAGCTTTATCTTGCCGTCAGACGGCCCATTCCTTCTCCTTTCCGACGTGGAACTGAACTTAAAGAGAAACTTATCTCTGCTCTCTCCAAAGCCAGCAGGCTCAGATGATAAAAAAACAGTATAGATACGTTTCACTTTCAGTTCAGTTCGGAAAATATTCTAAATATAGCGTACACTTAAACGGATATCGATTTTTTTTAGGTGTGCCTTTCTTTTAGGTGTCTAAAATACATTTTTCTGCCGTCCCCGTCCACAGCTGCTGTATTGCTTTGCTTTGGCGCCGGTGCTCCTGTAAGTAATACACCTACTATGGATAAGTACCTCATACAACCCCCACTTCAAAACACCTGAACTCTCCCTTTAAGGTGCCAACCTTAAACAGTACAGTAGGTGACGGTCAGCACGTCACCACCATCGAGAAACAGACCGGAAGCACCTGCACCAAAGCAAAGCAATACAGTGCTGTGGACGGGGATGGCAGAAAAACGCAGCAATGTCCCCTAGTTCGAGTCTGTCCAGGGACCTTTGTTGCATGTCATTCCCTATTTCTGTCTCCCCGCAAGTTGCAAAATCTGATCTAAGATCAGAGAACTCTCGCGGGACTCGCTACCCGACGACTTATCCTAACCTTAACCATTCGAGGTCAACGCCTAAACTTAACAATCTCACAAGAGTTTCCCCAGTCTCCCCTTCTAGCCACTACCCTCCTTGTTTCTTGTCATCTCTCTACTGTCGGGGTCAGCTTCCTGTTGCACCACATGGTTCATGTTCATCTTCCTTGTCACTGGACATCCCTTGCCTTTCTTTCTTTTTTTTTTTAGCTTGAGCCACCTGAGATCCAAATGTAGTGTCAGGTGACCCAAGAGTGTTACAGCTGCTCTGTAACCTCCCTGTTTTGCTGCTTACTTACTTCGGTGATACCAGATTGCACCATCCTCCTGCAGGAACAACAAGTTGGGTAATATGATTGACAGACGCTGAGGCTCCGCCCCTGCTTGCTGCTCATTGGTTCCCCTGGGGCCCCGAAAGCCAGCGTCAACCAGATGAGATCTGCTTGTGGGGGTGTTTTTTTTGGAGGATGCTCTCAGTTATTCAGAGAAGAAACTACGTCTGGGGGACTTTTCCTCCACCTCAAGTTCAGATAGCGTCGGTGAGGTCGACTGATCTTTCTTTTCATCGCAGACTTGATTTCACTTTTTTCAATTAAGTTATTCTTTGTGTGTGTTTGGAGTTTGAAGTGACGTCAATCAGCCAGAACAGTGCAGGTAATTGCATTTTCCTCCTCCTCTGCCTCTCCGTTCTCTGCGTCTATCTGTTTATCTTAATGTGTTGTACAGGCGGAGGGGTCAGACCCTGACCTCAGATCCATCATGCCTCGTCGCTATGACTCATCCGGCCGACTAGGTGAACGCTTCAAAGGAACTCACACATATATCCATATACGTACGTAAGCACGTCGGCTTACTGAGAACTCTTTGTGGTCTGTGAGTGGGACTGTGAGTCATGTTCCTCTTTTTCATTCATGATCGTTCACAAAGCAGAGCGAGCGTGATGTCAAAGCAGCGAGTAGCGGAGATTAAAAAAGAGGAGAAGATACATGGATAACATCGCAGGCTGATGGAGTTTGTATTCCCACTGCATGCTGGGTAAAAACACAGCGGGCCCCCGTGAGTACTGGTGGGGTTGTTTTGTCTGCCTGGTGGCTGTTAGTTAGAGATCTAAGTGTGTTTTTCTGCCTCTCTCAGGCTGGTGTTACTGGGAGGGATGGGAGCAGAGCTTTAGGGTCAAAGTGCACACGTGTGTTCGGAGGACGCTTCCTCATAGATCAGTTTGGTACTCTTCTCATGTGTCTATAAATGATCTCATGAGTCACATTCACTGCTCGTATTTTGCATTTTTATCAACGTAATTCACCCCGAGGAAGTTTACTCCTCTTATTAGCAACGCTGACCTGCAGAGGAGCTCATGCGGTTCAGAGGAGCTCATGCGGTTCACAGCAGCGTAATAATAACGCACTTTTTATTAGTAAGCTGCAACATGAAGGAAGTTGCCATCTGAAGTGTGTTTTCTTTCAGCTGATAGTGATCACAGAAGCTCTGCTTCATGATATGGAGGACGGGACCTGCCAAAATCAAATGTAAATGAATGAATAAATAAATAAATAAATAAATAGATAAATAGATAAATAGATAAATAGATAAATAAATAAATAAATGTAGAAAAAATAATATTTAAAAAAAATATAGCCATTAATGAATTGATAAAATGTGACATAAATTGATACTTCTGTTTTAATTTGCTTCTTTATTTATTTATTTATCTTTGTATTGATTCCCTTATTTATTTACCCTTCTGTTTAATTTCCCCTTTTATTTAGTCATGTATTTATTTTTTATTAATTTTTAAATGTAATTAATTATTTTTCAAAATAATTTTTGCATTAATTTTTTTATTCATTTTATAATTATTTTTAAATGTATGTACTTATTTATGTATTCATGCATTTATTTATTTATGGCTGATTTTCCCTTTGCATTTCACCCTTTATATTTATTTTATTTTCTTCATACATTCTTTTCTTTATACATTTTTATACACGTTTATTTTTTCATTTCTTTATGCATTTCTACCCCATTATGCATTATACAAATGTGTCACGTACATAAATACATGCACACATTTATAAATAAATTAAAAAAATAGATGCAAAAATAAATAAATAATTAAAAAAATTAATGCAAAAATAAATAAATAAAAATGAATACAAAATAAATACATAAATAAATAAAAGGGAAAATTAAACAGAAGAGTAAATGAATAAATTAATTAATACAAAGATAAATAAATACAGAAGCAAAATACATTTTTATCACATTCAAATTTTATCAATTAATTAATTAATGGCTACATTTATTTTTAATATTATTTTTTTGCTACATTTAATAAGTTATTTATTTATTTATTCATTTATTTTTGATTTGGGCAAGTTCCATCCATGCCATGTTGAAAAATTATTTTCACCGCCGGCCACCATTTCCTTAGCGTCTGCGAATGTGTCTCGCATAAGATGAGTTCCCGTTTTGTTGATAACGGAAAACGTAGCACATTTCTATGGATTGAATCACTCTTTAAAATGTTCTTTTTAGATTATATATTGATTTGCATACTGTTTTGTAAATTAAAGTTTTCAGAATTTGGGATTTTATTTATTTAATTTTCAGGTCAATTATATATTATATTATATATATTATATTATTATATTATATTCAATTATAACATCAAACACGAAAGCTATCAAGTTATGTAAATTTTAGTATGGCACTTTAATATTTGTACAAATCTAGCAGGACTCCGTCTGCCAGTGGAGCGACCCTGCGTGGAGCCGAAGGACCTGAGGGTGAGAAGTAGCCGGGACGTTGCTGGTTTAGGGTCTGCAGGATCAACTGAGTGTCACCTCTCAGTGGGAGTAACATTCACAAGCAGTCAGGCAGCTATAAGAGAGCTTCTCTAATGAGTGTCAGATCTCAATCTGTGGTGTTATGACTCAACCGTTAGTTGTGCTGTGTGTCAGCGTGGCGACAGATCAACTAACTGCCTACGCCGGGGTTTTCACCTGGGAGTCGTGATGTCGTGCACAACCACGCGTTCATTCATTAAGGCCTTTCACAGGCATCTTCCACCCGCAGAATACACATGAAAACCACCTCGGTCGAGACACTCGTGTCAGTATGAAAATGGCAGACCTGACACAGAGATGAGACACAGAGAGGACAACCGTTACGTCCCTTTCACACATGCAGTCTATCCCTGCATGGGGGTTGAATGTGTAACACCTCAAAACCTCGTAAGATTTCAGGGAAAATGTTCTTTCAGTTGTGTTGTGAATGACAGCAGTGACTTTAATTCTGAACCAATTTTCATGAAATTTGGTTCGTTATAATCGTGAGAAATTGAACATGATACTATATGAGACGCATAGCGGCGACATACAGCCACTGTATATAAGAAGTGGACGTAGTCACCGTGACATCACTCATTGGTTTGTGGACTACGGCTTTGAAGCCCCTTGTTTTTTTGCAACCAGAAGTGACACGAGAGGGCGGAGCTAAGTACAACCGAACGCTGAATAAGACATTTTTAGGCGACCACAAAGGTTCTAATTAACTTTGATGTTTTGAAGCCTTGAGTTCGGCATTTTGGCCGTCACCATCAAGCCCCTCCAGGAAGAGCGCCGGTCGTCGATCCGGACTTTCGTAGTGGCCAAACGGCGGTACTGCAACTTCCGTGTCCGTCACGTGATGCCATTGGGCCCAAAAATACTTTTTCCCAAAGACTTACATTGGGAAAGAGACGTCTGTAACTCAGAGGATCATTTATTTTGAGGTGAATCAACTCCCCAGTACGAACACTCTAATAGTCCTTA
>CAKALU010006448.1:0-25997 GCA_916700995.1 Hozukius guyotensis | reverse complement strand
GTTACTGTAATGCCTATTTCTCACCTCAAATGTTTTCAGAAACATCTTGTAGTGTACTGTTTAGCTGGAAAATGAGAAAGTTTGCTCCGGCTGGTGGGTGGTGCTTGTTATTTCCTCAACTGATCTCAACATGGCTGCAAACTTTCTCATTTTACAGCTAAACAGTACACTACAAGATGTTTCTGAAAACATTTTACGTGAGAAATAGGCATTACAGTAACAGAATATTGATTCATATTTGATCAGCGCTGCCTAGTTTGACCGTTTGATTGGAGTTCACGAGTTATTGACAGCTGCTCAGAGACGGCAAGGCTCCAGCTCGGCTCTGATTGGTCGTTTTCCTCCGGTCTGTGAAATCTTGCAGATGCTATTAGGAGCACCGGAGGACACCGGAGGACACAGAGGCACATGATTTTTTTCACATAACCTGTCTCATGCACTACTGTCAGGATATAGTGACCGATTTATAAAAATAACTTTTTTTTAATCATATTTGCTCCATTTCTACCCACTGCAACTTTAAACTGTATGGAACGACAGCATAAGGCAGAGCAGATGGCCCTGAGAAGTTTTCTAAAATCATTTTATTTCTGTGGATTCATAGCAGATCCATTCGGTTTCCCCCCCTCCCCTCTGGTGCCAGGCCCTCTCCCCCCCAGCTTTGTCTGCAGGAGTGGGTGGTACAGAACCGGGCATTGAAATATTGCTCTTAACCCTGAAGGGGAGGCCGGCAGTTGGGGAGCCTGTAAGTACTCGAGTGTGTTTTTTTATGGGAGGAGGTCTGTGCACTCTGTGTCATGCACACTGGGCGAGAGGCATGGCATATGCTGCTGTTTTTATGGCACTACAGACTCACTCCGCGCTCCCCCCACGGCATCTGTTTGGTGGGCTGTGTGTGTGTGTGCGCGGACGCGTGTGTGTGTGTGAGCATTATGAAGGGTGTTGGTTTGTGGGGGGTGGGGGGCGTTCCCCTTTGCCCTGCGCCTGGCTTTGTTTCGCCATTTCCAGCTTGAGGGGGTGGTATCCGTGGAAACGGATTTGAATTTCAAGCCAATTTAGGGCCAGAGAGAGAGAGAGAGAGAGAGAGAGAGACCGAGGGGTGGGCGAGCGAGCGGGGTGGGAGCCAAAGGCGTTTCCAGGAATTACTCGAAGTAGTGATGCTACAGTTCATGTTTCTACCTACTGTCCAAAACATTAAATATGATGTGTGAATATGGGAGAGCAGCTGGGTTTCATATTCATAAACCTGCTCACAATTTAAGAGGTCTAGCAGATGGGTATGAGAGTGCAGGATGAAGCAACAATCTTCCCTAGATAAAAAATAAATACAAGACACATTTGATCATCATTTGTACTCAATTTCATTATTTAAAAACACCTCAAAAATAATTTTCCATTTACCGACATCAAATTAAAAACAGTTTTCAAGGAAGTTTTATTCTTCAGAAGTTTGGTCCTTATAAATATGCATTATATACAAAATAATATTATAAAACATATAAAGAGCAGTGTGTCATATTTAAATTAAACTCTGGAAATAATCATTTTAAAAAAATTACATTATTGGTTCTGTAGTTTTTGAAATTTATTATAGGCAGGCAGTGGTGTGACAGTCTTTTCTCCTTGTTTTCGAGTCTCTTTGTTTTTCTCAGTTGGGTTGCATAAAAAAACTTTTCTATGCAAACTTTTTCTCTTGGATCTTGCTGGCACGGCACTGACTATTGCGCTCCTGTGGTTTTCTCTTCAAATCCCTGTTGATTAAAAAGTATTTTCCCCGATTATTTTTTTTTAGTAGTGCAAATGATCCAAGAACAGACAAGGGCACAAATTTAGCATTCAAACCCCCTCTCTTTTAAGGCTTCTAGTGAATTTGGGCTGCATACAATCTTCACCGTTGCGTGGAAAAGTCTGTCATTTTCACGTGATTGACAGTTGAAGATTAGTTTCAGACATTCATAACTCTCAGTGTTTGTGAGGTTGGATTGTGACAGTGGGTGAGTTCACTCGTCTCGACCCTGAGTCTTTGCATAGCAGGCGAAGCTGGCAGGAGTGAGTGTGTTGGGGGAAGGGGGGGGATTGGAAGGGGTCGAATCTTAGGCACCTTTTTTTACTGATTGGTTGGCTGTCAAAGTCATCATGATTATCACACAAGGCCGGGTCAGACACGAGGGATCCACCTCCTTCTACTGTCCAGGATGGGCGAGATTTTAAATTAATATTTGAGTCTTCACACCTTGCGTAGTCAGTCTATTCGCCAGTCCTTTTCAACCATTGTCACAACTGAGAGGAGGTCCTTCACTGTACATGTTTTGCATACAAACACTCGGTCAACATAAAGTTTCTGTTTTTTTCAGAGCAGAAGTTTCTGCCCTCTCCAGTTCTCAAGTGTTCCAGAGCAGCAGTGGACATCTAAAACAATCTCCAGTCTCTTCTCAGCATTTGTAAACAATCCAGAATATTTTATTCTGCCTCGATTGTGTCTTTTTTTCCTCGTTCCCTTTGCCTTCGGACCCCTCACAGTTTATACCTGAAAGGAAAAAAAGAAGAGAGAAAAATTGTAAAAAATACAACAAAATAAAATAACACAATAATGTGCTTTTTGAACTCTTATAGGTCACCGTTATATTTTCCTTGGAAATGAAACATCTTAAAAATTCCACAAAATGCCACAGCAGTAAAACATAGCACCTCCGAGACAGAGCGGAGCCAAACATGTGTGAGGAATCAGTATAAGTTCGGACTTAAGGTCATCACATAGCCAGGATAAAGAATCGCCGGTGTAATTTACACAAACCAATAATGCAGTTTACCCAGAATTCAGTCTTTCTACGAAGAGCAGTATCCCCTGTCATAAATGTTGTTGCACCAGTGAGGAATGGTGCACCTGGGACGACGTTTCAAGTGGAGGATGTGCGGAAATGCAGATGAAGATGTGATTTTTTTTGGCTTACCTCGGTCGCTATGACGCACTCCCTCCTCTCCTCCGCTATAACGAATACTGACTGGTACATGGAGTCTCTTGAGGAACATATCGTTGATATCCGACACTCTGGCTTTTCACTGCAAACACAAATCACGCTTTGCGTTATTACACAAACTCAAAGCACATGGCGGTGCTGTGCATTATAATGACATATACAGTGAGTTGTTAAATATATAGAAACTATGAAGAATAATGTGTTTACAAGTCTGAAAATAACAATTGGGGCTCATTGTTGGGTTCAAACTACTGAATTGAGGCAGTGCTTGAGTGACTTCACCCATTAACTTCCATTAATTTCCACTGTATTAACACATAAATAGAGGAGACCTATGGAAATAGTCCTAGTACTAGTTTAGTACAGCAATGTGAATATGGTTTTTCTTACCTGTACATTCTACTCAAGGGCATTTTGTCTTCTAAACATTTGTCATAAATAAGACTTTTATCCTCGTGTGACTTTTCATCCTTGAACTCCTTCGATTTAGAGTTGTAAGAGTCCAAGTGATAGTTTTTATGGATAAAGTTTGATTTCTCCGAATCGCAGTCCACCTCCAGGCTCATTTTCTGGTTGGTGTTTTTCAGCTGCGACTCCGGGATCAGGTTGTCTTTCTGAACGTTGGACAAGTTGTTCATAGTCTCCGTGTCTCTCCTCTCTCTCTGGGCCTGCCTGTGGATGTGCCTCAAAGCCAATCCCACCATGCACAGCAGCACCAGCAGCGCCACCAGCCCCACGGCCAGAGACACCGCCGCCCACTGGAAGCCATCTTGGATCTCTCCGTCGGTCACGGGAGAGGTCACGGCGGCGAAGAACTCGCAGCGAGGCCCGGTGAAGCCTGACGGGCAGATGCAGGTCGCCGGAGGCTTGCCCGGCCCGCTGCCCCCGGCGCAAAGCCCCCCGTTGAGGCAGGGGCGAAGGGAGCACTCGTCCAGGACTCTGTCGCAGTTGCGTCCCCCGTACCCTGCCGGACAGGCGCAGGTGTAGTCGTTGATTCGGTCTTGGCAGGTGCCTCCGTTGAGGCAGGGGTTACCGGCACACTCGTTGATGTTGATTTCGCAGCGTTGGCCGGTGAATCCCGCACGGCAGCTGCAAACGCGCACGCCACTGTGGATCAGACACAGTCCTCCTACAGAAGAAAAAGGAAGACAAGACAGAAAAATTAGCATCCATAAACCTTCCCATGAGGCTTCAGTTCACACATCTCCATCAAGTGTGACCACAGCATTGTTCTCCCAACGCAAGCCAATCCCAGAGCCCTCCATGTTTACAAGAAGACAGAAATCAAGCCATGCTGGATATTTGTCCCCTTTTTCATCAACAACCGCGGCGAGCCGTGGCGACATTTACAAGCTGCTGCTCCGAGCTGCCGAGTGTTTATACGGAGGACAATAGACACCAAGTTCCCACCAATTCCTGTTGTTCCACACTGCTTCCACTGTTGCAGGAATTTGAAGGGGGGCGGGGGGGAGAATAAGCGAGGGGAAGTTCAGAAAGGGGAGGAAGACTGTACCATTAGCGCAGGGAAGCGACGTGCACTTGTCCACTCTCTTCTCGCAGTTGAGTCCGGTGTAGCCGCGGGGACACTCGCACATGTAGCTGCGGCCATTGTCCTTCTCCCAGCACTTGCCGCTGTGGAAGCACGGGGAGTCGGCGCAGGTCAGCAGGCTGTGCTCGCAGTGGGAGCCCTCGAAACCTTGGAGGCACGTGCACATGTAGCCACTTTCCAAATTCTGGGGGGAAAAAGAAAGGAAAAGTTAGGGCGGACAGTTAAAAAAAAATGTGAATACTAAAATATAATGTTTGTTGTTTCCAGCTTACTGTGCATATCCCTCCATTCCTGCAGGGGTTGCTGTCACACTCCTGCATCTCCAGCTCACAGTTGACCCCCGTGAAACCCGGCAGGCAAGTGCATGTGTAGCTGCCCTGTCCAGTGTTCATACAGGTGGCGCCATTCACACAGGGATGGTGATGGGTGCAGAAGTTCAGGTCTGGGGGGAGAAGAGAAGAGTGTTTGTTTACAGGGAGGAAAAAAAAAAAATCTACCCCGGATGTGCACAAAGCTAAGAAACAACTTCAGGGGGAAAGCTAATTTGCTAATGCTTTCAAGTTAATTCAAATGAATACAAGTAATATGAGAAGATCTCTTAAAAAAGGAACAGCAGCAGTGGTCTAAGTTGTCGAGTGTACCTTGGTCACATAATAGGCCTCCCCAGCCCTCCTGACAGTTACACTGCCACGGCAGCTGGCAGGTGCCGTGCTTGCAGGCCGGGTACTTCTTACACTCGTCGCAGAACGTGCCCTGCCAGCCTTCTCTGCATCTGCAAAAATGAAGAAATATGTTCCTTGATTAATCACTTATTCCTCATATTGTAGAACTCATAATTGCCATGAATAACATATCTGAATCTGGCACTTAAAACTGCCAATTTCAACTCTATTTAAATCATGCAAACAGTCGACTTAGAGGGAATGAAAGCAGACATCTATGCTGTACAGCCCTGTCATGGATTAGCTGGCGATTAAATTAAGGAATCAGTCATCAATCATGTAACCAGACATTAATAGCTGCAACAGAGTTGGATACAGTCATTAAATGCTCATATAAATCCATCACAAAAAAATGAAAAATTAAAAGCGATTTTCAAGCACTGGTAATTGTTTTTTCCCCTCAACCTCATGACATCATTACACATTAGTTATTGCATGCAAACAACTTTGTTTTTTTTGTGTAACCATGACGAATAATGATATAAGTGTAGTCTACATGGCAAACAATGTGTATGCAGTGATTACAGGGTAAACAGAGGCAAACAATCACAAAGGTTTGTGCAGTATATTAAGGATAAATCATGATAATATCATAGCACAAAGGTGAAATATTGCTTTCAAGAATTCTGGCAGCAAGCCAACAGTCGAAGCATTTTTTTTTCTTTTCTTGTTTCCCATGAATATCTGTTTCTCAGCAACCTTGTCCAAACCATGAGATTGTGGGACTTAAGATGTACTTTTAAGGTTTCAACATTCGCTGAGTGAGCAGAGGCAGCTTTACGGTGTTGGGTATCTGAAGGGTTTAACCTACATTTGGGCCCGTTTTAGCGCTGGGAATGATGGATTTGTGTCTAAAAAAAAGAGGGCAAAATAGGATTCAGGGGGGAATTTCTCACAGAGAGCGGAGCGGGTGGGTGTGTGGTTGTGTGTGTGTGTATGTGTGTGTGTGTGTGAGTTATCCTTGCTGGTGAGTGAGTGAGTGAGTGATACTGGGGTAGTGACAAGAGAGGAACATGGGAAGCAGAGCGAGTGACGCAGGGAGAAGAGTGAGGAGGGAACATGCTTACATTTTGTTGATTTCCTGACCTTTAACCTCTCTTGATAAATGCTATGGATGCTAGAAAAGCCTATGTGAATCTTCAAGGGATGAAATATCCCGCTTTGATTAGTTGTATATAAATATAATTTGTAGGAGGAGACAGAGTTGCTGATGCAAGACAATGAACTTTAAAAATTGATTTTTTTTTAGAGAAACACAACACCGTGTGTCCCATATGTGTACTACCTTCCTACACAACAGCCAACACCTATTTCAACACTTCTCAATTTATTAATACTTACACACACTCCCCGGGTTTGGAGCAGTTTCCATTCCTCTCGCTGCAGCCCTCCAGACAGATAGCTAAAGGAAAGAGGAAAAAAAACTTTTCAGTAAGTCTGCAGATGTTTCTGGTGTCAAAAGTTTCACAACTTTTCAAATTGTTAAAAAAAAAATATTCAGATGCAATGTAAGAAATACTCTTAAAATGAAATATATGCAGTATAAAATAACAGTGTGGAGCCACTCACACTCTATAACAACCAAGGCTGCAGAGGCCACATTTTCTTGAAATAGCCCACTGTGAGCCTGTATATGTTGAAGTACATGAAGGCCTCAATCTGTCTCAACTTTCCTTCATTTGATCTAAACCTGTCCGCCACACCCCCAGCTGCCACAAATCGGTTGAGGGTTTTGTTTGTCCTGTTTTAAGTGTACCGGTCTTTGCATGACAGTGATTCTGCAGGGCGACATATCAGGCGGCTGACGGTAAGCGGCCGGTTTAGTGCAGAACAGATGCTCGCTCTCAATAGCAGACAGCTGTCACTATTGTTGTTTGTGGTCTGCCACAACCATATTTGCAGCTGCTACTACCGCGCGCCCCAACAATGGGTAGGGGGACTAAACATCGATGGCGCGTGGCGGATAATAATGCCCGCGATTAACCTTGGCGCGTGCAGTCAGTCGCCCGCCCGAGCTCCTCCTATCGATGCACGCTCACCCCCCCCCACCCGTCTGCGGATTAGGTTACCGGGCACGCGCGGTACAGTATGGAGGTACCAAAAAGAGATAGATGTTATTTTAACAACAGCAGGAGCTCTCAGTTCTAGGTGGGTGGGACTTTCTTTAGGCACAAACTGGAACAAACAAAACTCCAGGTAAATGCACACCACTGTGAGCCAATTTAAATATTGACAAGCTAAGGAAGTAGCTAAGCTCGAAAGTGACCCTTAAATTGTAACAAAACACCAGGTAAATGCACACCTGTGTAAGCTAATTTGAATGTTGAGAAACTAAGGAAGTAGGAAGTGACTCTTAAATTGCAACAAAACGCCAGGTAAATGCAGACCTGCGTGAGTTAATTTGGATATTGACAAGCTAAAGAAGTAGCTAAGCTAGGAAATGAACCTTAAATTGCAACAAGAC
Organism: Hozukius guyotensis; assembly: GCA_916700995.1. NCBI lineage: Eukaryota > Metazoa > Chordata > Actinopteri > Perciformes > Sebastidae > Hozukius > Hozukius guyotensis. Next base: position 18,284 of record CAKALU010006448.1, on the reverse strand, counting down.
GCCAGGTAAATGCACACCTGTGTGAGCTAATTTGGATTAGTGATGGGAATTCAGGCTCTTTTTAGTGAGCCAGATCATTTGGCTCAGCTCACCAAGAAGAGCCGGCTCTTTCGGCTCCCAAACGGCTCCCAAACGGCTCTTCGTTTTACCACTTCTGCCTTTTATAATTCAGCCAAATTTATCACTGTTTTGACCTATGATTAGTATGTGTGCACATATATATCACTTAAATTATTCAATATAATTATACTAAACCTTGTAATTTCCAGAATACCATAATTTTACATGCTGCTTCGTTTCCGACTGTCACTCATCTTTTCTGCTATTCGCGCACCGCACTCCTCTCTCTTTCTCTCCCTCCTGCTCTGTACCTGTAGACCGCGCGGAGAAGTTTGTCCTATCATTCTGCCTTGAATTAAGTAAAGGAAAAAAAAAAAAACGGCTCTCGGACGGGAGCCGGCTCTTATCTTTCACTTAAAAGAGCCGGCTCTTTGAACCGGCTCGTTCGCGACCAACACATCACTAACTTGGATATTGACAAGCTAAGGAAGTAGCTAAGCTCAAAAGTGACCCTTAAATTGTAACAAAACGTCAGGTAAATGCACACCTGTGTAAGCTAATTTTAATATTGACAAACTAAGGAAGTAGGAAGTGACTCTTCAATTGTAACAAAACACCAGGTAAATGCACACCTGTGTGAGATAATTTGGATATTGACAAGCTAAGGAAGTAGCTAAGCTAGGAAATGAACCTTAAATTGCAACAAAACGCCAGGTAAATGCACACCTGTGTGAGTTAACACACCTGTGTAATCTAATTTGAATATTGACATGCCAAGGAAGTACATGAGCTAGATAGTGACCCTTTAGCCTTTACAGCTGTGCTCATTAGCTATTCTTCTGGTTTAATTAGGATGATTTTGACCCCTACTGCTTGCCTGTGGTTATCTTAAAATCACAGTTATTGTGCTTTTCAACTGAGTTTCTTCCAACTTCCTAAACTATTTAGGCCCAGGCTTGTTTAAATTGATGCATGGGAGTGAGCGAGAGAGAGAGGGGAAATTATAGTGTGTGAAAGATGCCCAATCTATCTTTCTCATGTATATTTTCTGTAGTCACCGGACGATTGATGTGTCTGTAATTGCAACACGTGAGCCCATCTGGTTAGAATTTGGCGCCACAGTCAAAATAGCACATGCCAATTTCTCTTTCGCCACCGAGTGACATGGATGACAGATCCGCTGTCACCCCGTGCGGCCACATATCCAGCACATGGTAACTATTACTCTCACGGTGCCTCCTTCCAATCTACTCTTTGATTAATTTGTTTTGGTGAAAAAGGGCCCTTGGTATTGTGGAGCCAAATGGCACCGGGCCTCCTCCTCGTAGACCCATTCAGAGCCGTCCAAAACATGGGAGTGTTGGCCTATGATTTGGCCAAGCGGGTTAGCACGAGTATAATGTGCCTGTTGTCATGCTAAGCCGTCTGTCCCTCGACCCATATTCAATGAGTGTTCACAAACCCACAACCAATTACACAACGGAATTATATGACTGCAAATTATATGAGGCATTCTACACCAAAATTGCCTGTCAGACTTGCCAGATATCATTACGTCATGTCTCGTTTTAGCACTCAGCATCTTGTGGCCTTAATGATGATGACCTTTGGGTTATCTTGCAGCTTAATAACTAGTGATATCTTTTTTTTCTCTCCAGGACTTGAACCATGATGCTGAAGGTCAAAGGTTGTACACCATGAGGAGACCTCGCAGAAGTAACAACTCTTTTAAGGTAAGGACCCAATCCTACAACGAGTTCTTATCATGCCACAATAGGCCGAAACAGATTGCGCTATCTATAAGTCATTTGCAAACATCTGGATGACCCTCTTGTGTTAAAAAAATACATCAACACAGGCTCAGAGCAACACTGAACAACAAAACTCCATATAAAAGAGAGCAAGACCAGTGCTGATATACAGTAAATCATCCAGGTGAATAGGCCTAATAGAAGATTCCTTACGTTCTTCGCAGTATTTCCCCTTCCAGCCAGGCAGACAGGATAACTGCCCGTCACGGTTGCAGGTGTAGTGGCCAAATCGGTCGTCCCGGGGCGCGCATTTTTTGGAACAACTTTCTCCGTAGTAGCTTTCGTTGCAGATGAACCGGTAAGAGTATCTGAGCTCTGTCTGCTTTTCAGGTTGTGTATACTGAGTCCAGTCAGTGCTTACACCCAGCTGTCTTTGGATGGCCATGAAGCTAATCAAAAAGTCTGGGTTGTTGGTATCTGAAAGAGGAGAAAAAGAGAAGGAAGTCAGAATTAATGTAGGAGATCTATAACCTCTTTTATGTCCTGGGATGATTGTGTGGTTTTGTGTCAAGAACTGCATCATAAATAGCTTGTGGGTTCAAAAGTCATCCACTTTCGCTTTAATAATCTGCCCAGCACCAAGCTGCATCCCTTATCAAATCCCATACAGCTTAGATGAAAGATAAACTCAGGTTGAAATTTCCTCTTTCTTTCCGTCAGCGAAAACATTCCCAGGCCCAGTCCCCTCTTCCAAAGGGCGGAACAGAGTAAGGTGTAAAATACAGGAAGATGCAGTCAGGGGTTTTTGGCAGGCACTGTGTATTCTCACCAAAGCCCACGGCTCTTTCCCACGACCAAAATAAACCAGAGGAAGTTCAATTGTATTGGGTATAAGAATGAAAAAGGTGTTCTGAAGTTCATAACAAAGGAGTGAAAATGTGTGAAATTATGAACAATTAACGGGAGGGAAATGTTGGGTGACTGAGCTGTATTTAATAGGCAATAAACATTTTGCTTTTTTTTGTTGCATGTATTTGTGCAAAAAATGGGGAAACTAGTTGGAAGGGTGTTAAAACGTACAGACAGAGCTCCCTCCTGTGGTGAAAAAACGTTGCACTTACCTACAGGTAGATTTCCATAAGGTGAATGCCAGGCTTCAATTATTAATGAAAATGACCCCTATAAGGACAAAAACACATGCAGTTAATTAATATCCATTGTATATTTTTTAAGATCATAATTTACACATTTTATTTTTTCTATTCTGTTTGATAGACTGCTGCTTTTCTTTAAAGAGCCATTATCAATTAATATGTGTCACAGTGATCATCAGCATGGCCTTGTGGGGTTTTGAAATGAACGACGTCGCAGCAGTCCAATCTGTTTGTCTGCTAGAGTATTACCTAATGATATGGATTAGATGAGCTGACCAATAACCGGTGCGCTCCCAAAATGCACAGCGGTTTCCACACATAAACAACACAATAGCAGTCGCTGTATACATAAAACAACAAATAAAAGTGGATGCACTGATCCATGCATGCTCTTACCGGCCATCCAAAGGTGAAGGGTATCTGGATCGGTCTGGGTAAAGTGCCACTGTCCTTGGCGCTGAAAGAGTTTGTCCCCAGCACCGCTGTCATTGTACTTCCAAAGATGCAGTCACCTGGCGAGACCACAGCCTGATAGTTCTTCAAGCAAATCCTGAAATAAGTCCTGCAGCTGGGTTTGCACGCGTTCCCATTTGCCAGCAAACCTTTGTGGTTTTTAAATTCGTGCAGATCGAGCTCAAAAACACCGGATCCAAATACCTAAAAGAGAAGGAAAATAGCAATATTTAAATAGCTTATTCTTGTATAAGTGAAACAAAGTGGCTCATCTCCATCTCCATCTGTTTGGACCACCCTTGCATAGGAGATGCGTTTATCCTCCTTCATATATACCTGTGATATCAACGAGGTGCTGAAAGCGATGGTAAAGGTGAACCAGGCTGCCATCCTTTCTCGCTTCTCCAGGGCAGCCAATAAAAGCAGTTTCCTATTCCAAAGTATTTACACCAAGGTAAACAACTGGATAAAAAAAAATAAAAAAATCATGTATAAATCCTTCTTCACTCCCAGGGAGTACGTATAGCTCCTTGTTTTTGGCGTGCGTCAAAAAGCTGTCCAGAGAGAAAAAGCGTCTCCAAGTTATCCAAAAGGTGAAGACCAATATCCACTGCTTCTTTTTTCTGTCAGCAGGCGTCCTCTGTCTCCTCGCGTGGTATACTGTATACTCCACAATGGTCACTCCGTCAGAGCTTGTTTTGGTGCTGAACTTGGTGCGTCAGTGCGCCACACGGACGTTCATCACTCGTCTTATTACACTTAGTGAATGAACCGTGGTGCGTCTTCTCCCAGATATATAGACTTTGCACTGCGCTTGCTCATTACATAAACCGTCAATCACTCCAGCTGACGCCGCCCACTCTACACTGTTAAGAATCTCCCAGTAAAATAACAGTAAAGAACTGATGGCAGCAGAGGGTTGCCTTTATGTTACTGTAACATTAACATCATTATACTGTCGCTGAAATGTACAGCTTTGTACTGTCAATGAAAAATACAGTTTGAACTGTTTTTTTTTTTTTTTTATTAATTTCACAGTATTTTACAGTTAATTTACTGTTTAAAGATACATTATATAGCTGCTTTTCACCTTTCTTTTACATTATCTTACTGATTTTCTTTAATGCACTATTTAGGTTGTATTTTTTTACATACATTTTAATAAACATTATTTTTTTGCCTAGATGAATTATTTATTTATTTGACCTTTATTTAACCAGGTAAAATCAATTGAGAACCAATTCTCATTTACAATGATGACCTGGCCAAGAGGCAGCAGCAAGAGTATAAAAACACAGTCCACACAAGCGACACAAACAGCACAGATACAGTACAGTATGACATGAGAAAATGGCTAAAAACAGCACAGGTAAATAAATAGGTCATTAAGTAATAAACACAATGTACAAAAAAAGGTGGATTACTGGATGTTCTTTGTAAAATTGTAATGGAAGAGAGAGAGAGAAGTGAGGGCTGGTCAGCAAGTACAGCAGTCAACTATGACTTGTTGCAGCTTTTGTTTTAATATGTTGAGAGATGTCAATGAGATGAATAGACTTAGCAGGTTACAGACATAGGAATAGTCACACTAAATACAATTAAAGGCACTTGTTAGGAAAAAGGCTCTAATAGACTTGTTGACACTTTTCCCAAAATGTCTGTCTATAGCTGGCTACAAGCACAGAATGCAAACCATAACAACATGTGAGTGAAGAACAATAAAGCTAATTCACTGATTTTCCAATGATGTACAATGTACAAGCCTCACATGTGCAGATCAGGTCCCAGAATTAAAAAAATACTGCATGAAACTGTTAATGATGATACTTTAGACAGTTGATCAGCAGTAAGGTGCTGTTTTTTAAGAATGCATTATAGTTCAGTTAAAAAACGGCCTAAGAAGCTACCTGCCAATGAAAATGCTGCATTCTGCACACGTTTTTGGTCACGCACAGCTGGAAATGCTGAAGATCAATAAACTCTGTTTTGGTGGATTTTGGGAACAAAACATTATTTTTCATCTCGTGAGGCGCTGACCAAGGTGCTGAAAGGTGCTGAAAGGGCGGATCGATAGTTCGCTACTCACAAGCTACTCATTTGGTATCGATTACTTCAACAAAATAGAATTATATAAATACAAACGTGGGTGGTTGCATCACTTCCAAACGTGTTCACCACTATAGTATAATGTTTGAGCCAAAACAACCCTGACATGTTTAGCTGGCACGTGACACATGACTGTGGAGACCATGTGACATCGTAACCTAGTGCACAGCGGCGCACAGTCGTTAGTCAGTGAAGTTAACATCAACCACGACCGTTTCCTAACCCTAACTAAGTGGTTGTGTTGCCTAAACCTAACTTCCTGTGAAGTTTATTTTGAAAGGACACTATGCATGTAACGAGCCTATGTTGACACGCCGTCCCTGCTCCGTCCAAAAGTAACGCAAGAGGGGAACCCCGTGCGTCGGTCTCCGATGCCGAGGGTCACAGACCGAGCGACGGTGACGAGTTGGGAGTGAGAACGCGTCGTCTCCTCACCTCGCCGCTAGATCCCATCAGATCCTACACACTGTTCCTTTAAGTCTTGTTTATTTATGCTGTGTTGATCTTCTCACCTCTCTGTGACAGATTACCGGGTTTGGGTGTGTGAGCCTCGTGTCCACCAGCAGTACTCGGCCTACCTGTCCATCCTCAACAGGAACTTCTCTGCTGAGCTGTCCTCTCACAGCAGCCCTGCATTCAGGAAAGAGGCCAAGGGGGTACAGAACCTGGTGAGCAGGGACCATGAATTCCTCTGATACGGCGACTGGTGTTCACCAGAATGACTCGGTTAACATCCTGTTGTCTTTCAGGTAAAGAAGATAATGAAGGGCTCGAGTCTTTCTCGGTATTTCAACTACACCACTGTGTTCGCCTTTGGGTACGTGGATCAAACCTTTTCATAGTAATAATAATAACCGGGGAGAACAGTAGTGAGATGGAAGTGACAGAAGTTGCATACAGTAAATACTTATAGTGGATGATTTAACTCAGCTCACTGTGTCACCATGTGTTGATGGTTAATATTCAATTCAATTGTTTCTATAATCAATGCTTAGCTGACTGATAAGAGCATTGTCTTCTAGAGCATGTGACTCCAGATCAAGCAACACAGTCTCACGGCAGTTTGTGAAATAGTCATGAAATTTAATCTATTTGTTTCGTGTACAAAGACACAAATTTCCCTTTTTTTTCCTGACGCTCAGCACGACTTTCAACAACGTGTTTTTTGTGCATTTGATTTTCCTACGAATATCCAGCAACACGTGTGTCAATTTCCGCTCCAGTCTTTTCAAAATAAAACTACTTAGCTTGGTTTAGGAATAGATTCATTTGGTCAGGCTTAAGCAACAAAACTACTTAGTTAGGTTTAGTACAGAAGTTAAGTGACAAATAAATCAACGTTGATTTCTGGTTTCACATGGGACATGAACAGCGGTCTTCTGGGCGAAAGGGTTTTTGACCCACCCATCCGCGCTGACTTCCTCCCTACGTGTCTTTTGCCGCTCTCTATACTTCCTGGTTCACAATTATGTGGATTACATATAAATTGATTTTAATGCTGACTATCACGAAAAGAAAAAGTGAAATTTGTGTCTATGTACACGATTCAATATATTACATTTCATGACTATTTCACAAACTGCTGTGCGACTGGACTGGATCAGTCGGTCCCCATTTAAAATGGGTCCCCCTATCTTTGTAGTGCACTCACTTTTAACAGTAAGCACCAGACAGATCCCCAAAATCAAGTCTGGGTTCTGAACTGACTATCATTAAAAAAGGAGCACTTTAGTTTTGTGCCTGTAAACTGTATTTCAAGCTCTGTGCTTGTAGGCTTTTTCAAGTCAAACCTGCAACAGTGTGCAACAATCTTAGCTTCGTGGTGCTCCAAACAGACCACGTGGAGCATATACCGCTGGTAAAGTTCAAATGGCTGGGTGAAAACAAAGCCACGGCACAAAATCACGTCAACAAGACACCTGAAAATGTTACAGTTGGTCCTCCTGTACATGCAAATGGTAATGCAGTTTGCTAAGACTTTAGCCCTGTTTCCACCGCAGGAACTTTCCCCCGGAACCATAGGAACCTTTTAGTTCCTTGAAAAGTAGTTCCAGGGACTAAAAGTCCAGCTAAACACCGCTTTTCAGCCTTATACATCTTAACAACCATTTGCATCGTTTATGGTTTGTCATCTTTAACTGCTGTGAGAATTTTGGTCTCGTCTTTGTTTCTCTGCAGGGAGGGGAGCGTCGTGGCTCACTTCTGGATAGTGATGTCTGTGCCAGGCAGCCATGTTGGGAGGGTCACACTGGAGGAGGTCACCAGCAGCCTGGAGAAGGGCCTGAGCGGGTACAGAGGGTCGTACCTCCTCCACCTCCCGTCGCTGTCTGTCAGTGGTGAGAGAAATGAAATGAGTGTGAGGACATGTCATGTTTGATTCTTTTAAACTTTAATTTCTCTTCTGTCTTTTTGTTCTGCTCCCCACAGAAACCGACTTCAAAGTTATAGAGCTTTTGAAAGCCTCGTTTGGTATTTATTTTTCATTTTGTTTGTTCATAATTTCTTATACTTTATATTAATGTATTCACTTTGATTGAACTGTGATTAGCCTGCAGCACAATGTGCACCGACCTCCAAACTCTTTGTATATCGAATATGCTTCGACGTGTTGGGAAATCCAACGCTTTACGGACGTGCTGTGATTAGTCACTGATGCTACGTTATGATTGGACAATCACTGTTCAAGGGAGGGGGTTGTGTTTTATTCAATACAGTATAGCTTCAAACATAAAATCAAGGCAAACCAACATAAATTCAGACATTGAAACCACAGAACATCTTTTTTCTCTTGCAGATTATGGGACCTTTTGGGATTTTTTTTAAATATTGGATGACAAATATATATATATATATATATATATATATATAAAGTCTGGTCAAAGAGTTTAGAAGCAAAGAGACGAAACAGCCGCTGCCACTATTTTGGACTGAAAACGCTTATTATATTTATAATGTTTCATACACAGGCCATTACTGTAGACTATGACAATAGAATATAAATCATGTTTTACTTTTTTACGGCACTTTGTAGACGGACGTTTTACTGGCGTCCGGTAGTTGCTTTCAGTCCAAAATGGCAGAAGCGTAGCTCTGCTGCTGGGCGATGATGTTACAATGGAACGAACAATTGACTTTCACTTCTTGGTAATATACGTTCTCTGGTTTGATCTCCAACTGGAGGACAACAAAACCGAGTTTGGGAATAATAATTCAATTATTTTGGCAAAACTATTCCTATATTTGCTGCATATCTAAACGAGATAATACTTTACAAAAAATATGGAAAATGTTGTAAAATTCAAAAAGCCCTAAATCTTCAATTTCTGATTGACCGCTTGTGTGTTTTCATTATTATTTATTTTTGTCCTGTAATTTCCTTTTTGTTTGTTATTGTTTTCGCTCGCTCGGTTGGTTTATTATTGTGACACGTGTCAATAACAAAAATTCTGACAAGAAAAAAAACAAACAAACAAAACTCTTAAAGGTCCCATATTGTAAAAAGTGAGATTTTCATGTCTTTTTTTTATCATAAAGCAGGTTTAAATGCTGTATAAATACTGTGAAAGTATCGAAGCGCTCAATCCACAGAGAAATACACACAGTCAATATTAGAAACTGAGCCTTTGAAACAAGCCGTCAGGATTTCTGTAATTTTGTGATGTCACAAATATACAATATATATATAGTTTTAAGTTATAGTTTTTAAACGTAAACATTCTAAATGTGTCCCAGTTTATTTCCGGTTGCAGTGTATGTGAATGTCATCAGCTGACAATTACGTTGCAATTCCGTTGAAATTAGCTAAAAAACGGAGCGTTTCAGAAAGAGGGTGATACGGGTATATTCAGACAGACAGTATGAGGAAAATAAAGTGTTTTTAAACATTACACCATGTAAACATGGTCTAGTAGAAACACAAAATACAAGTATGAACCTGAAAATGAGCACGATATGGGACCTTTAACACAAATCCCACACAAGACCAGCTCAACTCTAACTCTCAGTGTTTTTTTGGCATCCTCTCCACAAGACTGTTACCGCTACCAGAAGGTGGTGTCCAGCAGCCCCGTGGCTCTCCGTGGCCCCGACACGCAGCGCTCCTCCTGCATGTGGCACCTCCAGGCCGCCCCTGGCTCCCAGCTGGAGCTCCACATGGAGTGGCTGCTGCCGGAGTGCCGGGACAGGCTGCTGGTGTACGACTCCCTCACCCCCTCCGATACTCACCTCGTCACATCGTGAGTGTCATCCACAGAGTTACACACATTATTTTACATTATTAGGCTAATATTTTGGATATTACCTTTGTTTTGGGTGTTTCTGCAACTGCGGGCATTTTTAAGTCCCAGCAATGAAATTTTGGATTAATTTTAAAATTTGCAGTGCAATACTTGATAAATATATACACAGTGTTATTACCCATCTTGACATAAAAAACAATTACTAAATAATGTGATTTAATACAATTTATGAAGCATTTTATGAGTCCAAACACCACTTTTCTTCATGTCCCACAACTGTTGTCTCAATGTTGAGATAAGTAAAATTAGCTAATTCAATTATAATATGACATTATTTCAAATGGAATTGTTTTATAAACATATTACTTAACATCATATTAAAGTTATTTATTTGTTTACAAATTATTAATATGATGTTTTTCATCTAAATGCGCCTGCACCACACTTCTGAGTCCTGACCGTGACACTGAACAAATACCATAGTAAAAGTTTTATTCAGTGCCAAACAAATTTAGTTTCTATAGAAACAGAAGTTAGCAGGATGGATGACAGGTTGGGTCACCCACATAGGTGACCCTCAAGATCAAGAAAAACAAGGTGAAGATCACAGTTTCTTCTGAAGTATTTATTGTGTGTCCTTACCATACAGCTTAGTAATTAGAACTACATTTAAAAAATAACTTAATATTACTGATCTGTTTTTAAAGTCATGCACCTTGGCGGAGGTCTGCGCTCTCCGAGTGCCATTCTAGTTTAAAATGTTTTTACATAAATATTTACAATGATGCACAAAGCTTGATGAAAATGAATTTAAATGTCTTAAAAATATTATAGAAATTTAAATAGTAAAATGTATAAAATGAAAAAACTGTTTATATGTATTACATACTTGGGAGAGTCAAAAGTGATTGAGTTACTGAAACACTCTTTTATTCATTAAACTCTTGAATTTTTCACTTAAACCATCTTTCCCTCTGTCCTCCCAGTGTCTATGGCTGCAGCAGACATGAGCGTTTGGTTCGTGTCCTGTCTTCAGGCGAGTGGATGACGGTGGTTTGGAAACAGGGTCTCTACAACTACAAGGACCCCTTCTCTCTGTCTGCACAGGCCTGGGACCGCCTGGGTAAGACCACCTGAAAGCCCGGCCAGATTATGTTTTGTAGTTGAAATTCACTGATGCCACGATGCAGAATGGGTTTCTATTGTAAGACTTGTCTCTCTTCGTCAGACTGTAACTCCACTATAGAGCTGAAGGCGGTATCAGGGGTCCAGGGGACACTGAGGACGCCTTTCTTCCCCAGCTACTACCCCCCCGACACCAACTGTACCTGGAGCTTTACTGTAAGACACTCCCTCATCCATGTGTCTCCCACTTCCTGATTGATTGATTGATTCATGATTTCTTTTACAGCCGCTCATATTAACCCTCTGAGACCCACAATAGACCCGTTTTAGTCCTTTTTTTAGGGGGGTACAGGGGGTCTTTAGGGGGAGATAGCAGGTCAACAGTAGATGTCACATAGAAGTGGTGTACATCATCTGAAAGCTGAGAAGAAGACCTGAAGATTAATTTGAGATGCAGCTTTGTGTTTATTGTCCTGTTTGATTCCAGATGCCCAGCGTAGGGATGGGCTTGTCTCTGGAATTTGACGGCTACGAGCTGAGCAGAGCCAGCTACAACCAGGCCTGCACCCAGGGCCAGTGGAGCATCCAGAACCGCAGGTAGGCTGAGCCACGGTCAGTCTTTCTGCTGTCTTCTTATTGTTCTCTCTCTCTCTCTCTCTTATTTAGACCATGGAAAAGTATGTTTTTATTTTCAAGAGAAATAAGGGGGACTATTATGATGACATAGCCCCTGCTCTCTTTTACTGTCTCACTATCAGCTTTCATCTACCTTTTAATTTGTTACTACTTCTTGTATTATAATATTATGTTATTATTTTATTTTTGATCATGATTCATATTTTAATGAATATTTATTTTAAATTGATTTGTAATTCAATTTTATTTGTATTTATTTATTTACAATTTTAATTACAATTTTAATTTAAATTAGTACTTATTTTATTATAATATTATGTTATTCCTTTCTTTTTGATCATGATTGTTATTTTAATTAATTTCAATTTATTTTCTACTCTCTTATTTACTTACCATACATTATACTTACCATATATAGTAACAATAATAATTATTATTATTTATTTTCAATTTATTTTCATATCATTTTCATTTCATTTCATTTTATTTTATCTTTATTTTAATTTTAATTTTAATTTTTATGTAATATAATGTATTTCCTTTTTTTTGATCATGATTATTATTTTAATGAATTTCAATTTATTCACTTACATAATATTATTATTATTATTATTATTATTAATAATAATAACAACAACAACAACAACAACAACAACAACAACAACAATAATAATAATAATAATAATGTGTGTTTTTGTGTTTTATGTTCCTCCCTGCTTTTATTTTATTTTATTTTTATTTATGTATGTATTAATTAATTAATTTCTTTATTTTTCTTCTTCTTCTTCTTTCTTTTTTATTTTCCCTTCACATAAAAATGCTGCTTAAGGTGATTAGTTTGTATCTTGGAGAACAAATTGCATTTATGGATTAATTAAGTCAATAAATAAATTAAAAAGAAGAACTGAGGATGACTCAAACTTGGTGGTCAGATTAAGCTGCAGTGTTAATGAATCTAAGACTACAGCGGTCCAAACCTGATACTGAAATCTAACACACAACATTGATAACAGCCAATGTGAGTTTATCTCAAGGGGCGGATATTATAGTATACATTTGTATGACTTGAACATGATTTTTAAGAACAGACTTTTTTTTTCAGATAGCTTTTCTTGCCCAAAATGGCCACATGCAAATACTTTATAAAACTCTTAACACAGATGGCAGCAATAAATAGACTATATATTAAATAACAGGATACACCTGGTACAACTAAGAGCAGAGAGAGATCAGACTAAGTTGTGTGCCCTGTCATCTTATTAAATCTATTTATAACTGCCACCTGTGTGTGGTTTTGTGTCTGACAGGTGACGTCTGTGCATGTAAAAGGTTTCCATACAGGTCACATGACCTTTCAGTTAGTTTCATAATACGTAAAAAACACAAATGGACAAAATTACACAGAAAAAATATTGTTTTCATATCCTCAAATTATTCTATTCTGTACTGAGCAACAGGGGGCAGCAGCGTCCCGTATAGGCCTCCCATCCTAACCAGTATCTAGCCAGGATATGTTTGTCATTAGTGCTTTAGACAAACTCAGAGTTAAGCGTGTTGCTCAAGGGCAATCCAAAGCTTCTTAAACTTCCTGTTGTCTCTGCAGGGAAACATACCCGGAGTTTCCATTTGATTTTAATGTCTCCGTCCTTTCTCTCAGACTGTGCGGCACCAGGGGCCTGCAGCCATACAATGAGCGCCTCTTCCTGCTCTCCACGACGACCACTGTTGTCATGACGTCAGAGGTGTCACTCACAGGGCCGGGACTTCAGCTGCACTACAGAGTCTTCAACCTATCAGACCGTAAGCCAAGAAATGTTGGATAAATGAGCTGCTCAGTAACATTTACATTTTGCTACACCTGTGTTTATAAACAGATTATGGTATGTGCATGTGTGTTTGTGTGTGTTCTGTAGCGTGCCCGGGCCAGTTTCTGTGCACTGTTAATGGCCTGTGTGTTCCTGCCTGTGATGGAATCAAGGACTGTCCCAACGGACTCGACGAGAGGAACTGTGGTATTCATTTATGTTTTAAATTAATTGATTCACACATAATTTGTTGTACATTATTTTCTGTTGAAAACATGGTGCAGGACAACGTATCCTCATACCGTTCATACGATATCTCATGAAAAGCTTGTGTGTTTTCATACAAATTTCTGTTGATATCCGCTCGTTACATACATGCATACAGTCTTTTCAAAATAAACTTCATAGGAAACCACTTGGTTAGGTTTAGGAAAAGATGGCGGTTTGGGTTAAAATAACTATTTAAGTGGCGTTACTTAAATGTTGAAGTTACGCTGACTTATGTGACTTTATTCTCGACATTTCATGTCTTTACGCAAATATTTCCTATTTCTTATATTTTCATTTTCTTATTTTTAATTTTAGTATTTATATTTCTTCACATATATTGTGTTTATGTTATGTTGTTACATACTCCTTTATTTCTTACATTTCTTTATGTTTATACAAGAGCAACTGTAACGCCCCCCGGGATCAATAAGGTATTTTTGATTCTGACTCAAGCATAGATTGTATATAATAAAAAGGGGGAAAAGACACTTTTCTTTCCAGTGTATTGGTTCTTAAAAACAAACAAATCTGTTTCCATTTCCCCCACCAAAGATAGTCAAATGTGGCAATGTGTATCTAGTTATCCATTTATCTCCTTAAAACATTCAAGTCTCAAAATATGAATGAAAATAGAAAATGAAAATTTTAACTGTGAATGAAAAGCACGGCAGACTACCTCTGTTTGCTGCTTCATTCTACATGATGATGAGCTTTTAATCGTTACATCGTCTTTCTGTTATTTTTCCTATCACCTTAGTTCATGTGACTGAATGTTATTGAGCGTATGGACACACATGCAAGCTGGTACATTTCCTTGTTTGTGTGTTTCAGTGTGTGTGGCCCAGTACCAGTGTCCAGAGGACAGTCAGTGTGTGGACTACTACAAGGTGTGTGACCAACTCCCAGACTGCCCCGAAGCAACGGACGAGATGAACTGTACTGATGGTAACAAACCCACCGATTTACACGTACACACACCATCACACGCACACACACACACACAACATGTCAGGTGCCAGCCTTTTGCAAAATCTAGTACCTTGATTTGTGGCATTATTTTACCTCCTGGACAAACTGACAAACTGACCTGAGAAATTGTGTATTCTAAATAGGGCTGTCAATCGATTAAAATATTTAATCGCTATTAATCGCATGATTGTCCATAGCTAATCGTGATTAATCGCACATTTTTTATCTGTTCAAAATGTACCTTAAAGAGAGATTTGTCAAGTATTTAATACTCTTATCAACACGGGAGTGGGAAAATATGATGAATTATACAAATGTATGTATATATTTATTATTGGAAATCAATTAACAACACAAAACAATGACAGATATTGTCCAGAAACCCTCACAGGTACTGCATTTAGCATAAAAAAAATATGCTCAAATCATAACATGGCAAACTGCAGCCCAACAGGCAACAACAGCTGTCAGTGTGTCAGTGTGCTGACTTGACTATGACTTGCCCCAAACTGCATGTAATTATCATAAAGTGGGCATGTCTGTAAAGGGGAGACTCGTGGGTATCCATAGAACACATTTTCATTCACATATCTTGAGGTCAGAGGTCAAGGGACCCCTTTGAAAGTGGTCATGCCGGTTTTTCCTCACCAAAATTGATGGTAAATCTGGAGCGTTATTTAACCTCCTTATTAACTAGTATGACATGGTTGGTACCAATGGATTCATTATGTTTTCTAGTTTCATATGATGCCAGTATCTTCACTCTACAACCTCAAAATCACAAGTTGCGTTAACGTGGTAAAGAAATTAGTGGCATTAAAACAAATTTGTGTTAACACGTTATTATTGCGTTAACTTTGACAGCCCTAATTCTAATTCTTCTGTGATCAACCAACTCTCAGTCCTGAAATGTACTGCGGGGAGACTCTAACAGCAGCAAAGCAAAGCATTAAACATACAAATGTGTGTGTGTCCAGGTGTGCAGTGTACAGATATGACCTATGTGTGCGCTGATGGAGCATGTCTGAAGAAGCCGAACCCAGAGTGTGACTTTGTCACCGACTGCCCCGACGCCTCAGACGAGAAGCATTGTGGTGAGAAAGATAAACAGTTTCTATGTTTTTGTATCTCACTTTAATTCAGTTTTGGCTGTTTTGACTTTATGCACTTGCTTTGAATGTTATCAGCCGATGGAATTGGCTTTATCAGCCTCATAGATATGGGTTAGTAGGGGCCTGTTGCACCTCCTAGTAGGTTAGAATAAAATATATTAAGCATATATTTGCTGTGTATTTTTAAATATCTGTGTGTTTATGCAGAATGTGGCCTGAGGCAGTTCTCCAGCCGTATTGTGGGGGGGACCAATGCCACGGAGGGGGAGTGGCCGTGGCAGGCCAGCCTTCAGGTGCGGGGTACCCACATCTGCGGGGGCGCGTTAATCTCCAGCCAATGGGTGGTGTCCGCTGCTCACTGTTTCTATGACGACCGGTAAGCGCAGGAAGAGAGGGAGGGGAGGAAGTGGTGTGTTGACTGCGGTGTGAGTGAGTGAGACAGTTTCTCCTCCTCCTCCTCCTCCTCCTGATGAAGCACTTTTACTTTTCTGTTTCCTCCAAACTTTTCATGTTCAGTCCTGCTGTTGCGTCTTTGCTCTTCAGGGTTTAGCTGTAACAGCCTGTCTGACTCGAAGCCAACGTATTTATGTGTTCATATACACTCGTCGTGTCTTTCAAAGCCAGACGCAGCTGGCTGGACCACGACCAAAACTATAGCTGCAACATCCTGGAGAGGATTAACGATTCTTCTCTCTTAATGTTCCTTGTATGGGGATTAAAAGCTTGTGCAGCATTCAGTGAAGTGTTGACATTTAGAGTTGATATTTCAGTGGACATATGGGAAGAGAAAGTGAGTTTTGAGAGACAGAAACAGTTGCTCAAGTGTTTACGAGACTGCAACTATATATAAAACTATACAAAAAACTTTTTATTTGTTTTTCTCCTCCTCCTGCTGCAGTCTCTACTCCCCCTCGGTGTGGACGGTCTATCTGGGTAAACTCCTGCTCAACCCCAGCAGCCCGACTGAAGAAGTGTCGCGAGTTCAGCGGATCCACCTTCACCAATACTACGACGACGAGTCCCACGACTACGACCTGGCCCTGCTGAAGCTGGACCGGCCCGCCTCCATGCTGCTGGCTGGACACGCTCGACCCGCCTGCCTGCCTCCGCCCACCCACCAGCTGGAGCCGGGCCTGCTTTGCTGGGTCACCGGCTGGGGGTCTCTCCGCGAGGGGGGTGAGAGGGGAAAGAGGGTGAAAAGTTGGTCGTAGAAGTAGTGTAGTAGACAATGGGATTTAGTATTAAAACCAGAAGCAGTGGCAGAGATTCCTATTTTTAGTTGGACCGCAGAGGGCCAGCCCTACAAACACAAACGTCTGTCACTAAGTGTTCCACTCACCGGCGCATTTCCACCAGATCCGGTGACGGAAGGTGTCTCAACGCATGAGAAGCATTCGCCCAGTGCAATGTGGGAGTGTCGTGGCGAGTTGGAGAGAGGGTCTGTATTTGCGTAAAGTTGAAAAATCTCAACTTTAAGCAAATGAGTCCGTTCAGCGTGGCGCATCCGACGCGCGGAACTTGGACCAAGCTGTGAAACTAGGCGTTCTAAAATAAAACAATATTCAGCAGTGGCATCGCCTGTTTCTCGCTTAAAATGTTTTCAGAAGTAGATTTTGGTGGATTGTTTAGACGGAATAAGAGAAAGTTTACGAGCAGGCCGCCATGTTGTTTCCTGTTTGAAACGGCGACCAGAAAACCAGGGACCGATCGGGTGCATTCCACGATACGGTACGTTGCCAGTTGAGTGGAGCAGCGTGTCCCCTGGTGTCCTCGCGGGACCTGGTGGACATGTACCGCTGGCTTTAACATTATAGACGTGACCACAATGAAGTGAAGCAAAGATCAGGATTGAGTTGCACCAGCGATTCATAAATCCTCCCTGAGTTTTTCCTGTTTCTTTCTTTCTTTCATACTAAAACAGGCTGGAAAGGCATGAACAACAATGTCAACCTGGCAGTGTGTGGGTGGAAATGGGCTGCTAAATATACTGCCAGGCTGATTAGGGAAATGGGAAGCAGGTGAGCATGCAGGGCGGGGAAGGTCAGGTGATGGAAAAGGCGGGAATGAGGTTACAGCAGGGCAGGAGAGAGCGGCTGGATCAGAAATGACAGGAGACTGAGACAAGTGTGAAAGTCTGAGGCCATCCGGTGGATGGATGGAGAGTTGCAATGCAGGATGACTGAAGACTGAGGCAGACTTTGTGACAAGATTTATCTTCTGACTTCTTGAACAACAAGTTAGTTGAAAGCCCGGTGCTTCACATACAGACGCTAAAGGGTGCCTCGGTGTGTCGGTATCAGACGGCGAGGGGCGCTGACCAAGTGTCGGTATTTGACGAGTTGTGAGTGAGAACGGGTCGCCTTGAACGTACCGCAGCTTCTAAGAGTAACAGTAATTAATTCAACCCTTTTGCACAGACTTGTAATGTTGCAAAAGTGCCATCCATGCAAAGCTTTTCTGAGGACTACAGGTAAAGGAACCATTTTACATTCATCCCATTATAATTTCCATTTAGGCTTTGGTATGCGTGACCTGCAGGTCATCATGTCTCGTGAAGGGACACTTTTAAATGAAACTATGCAGGTTTATAAACATGAACCATTTT
>CAKALU010006441.1:0-15845 GCA_916700995.1 Hozukius guyotensis | reverse complement strand
GTATGTCGAAAAATATGGTAAAAAAGTCATAGTATAGTATGTCGAAAAAAGTCATAGTATGTTATGTCGAAAAGGTTATAGTATATTATGTCGAAAAAAGACACATTATAGTATGTCGAAAAAAGTGATAGTTTAGTATGTTGAAAAAAGTGATAAAGTCATAGTGTGGTATGTCGAAAAAAGTGGGAAAAAAGTCACACTATAGCATGTCGAAAAAAATTATAAACAAGTCATAGTATAGTATGTCAAAAAAGTGGTAAAAAAGTCATAGTATAGCATGTCGAAAAAAGTGATAAAAAGTCAGTATATTATGTTGAAAAAAAGTGATAAAAAAGTCATAGTATGGTATGTAAAAAAAATTATTTATAGTAAATGTATTTATATATGTGCACATTTGTTTTTGTGTGTGTATTCTCCATGGAAGTGTGTGGCCTACTCCATTGTGCTTGTGATGTATTGGTTTGAAAAGAAGTGTGTGTGTGTGTGTGTGTGTGTGTGTGGTAATGTCAGGTCAGGAGGACAGGGCCCACTGCTGCGTGTCATTATGACCCAGACGGTTGTTGACCATCCATCCATCTATTCATCCATCAATCTATCCCCTCTCTCTATCTCTCTTTCCTTTCACATCTGTTCTATTCATCCCTCTTTCTATTTTTCTTGTAGAATATTCAGCCCACTCCTTTCCCCCAAAAAATGACATTTCCTCTTTTTTCTCTTCTATTCTTTCCTTTCTCCCCATTCTCAACTCCACCTGTTTCCCCTTTCTATACCTCCTGAATTCATCACTCCTTATTTGCCTCCTCTCCGTCAAAATCTTGTCAAACTCTTTCCGCTCTTTGTCCTCCAATTTCCCACTTTACTTCGCCCACCCCCTCTTCTCCCCTGTCCTAAAATCTCCAGCCTTGCCTTTTTTTCTCCTCCATTTCGGCCCCATCTTTGTGCTCCTCCACTTTACACTGACATTTTAGATGCTCTTCCTTTTATCCAGCAGCTTACAAAGAAAAAAGAAGCATCTTCCCTCTGATTTTTAAGCTCCCCTCACTGTTTTGAATGTCTAGCAGGATAAATCAAGCTCACCTAAAGTCACTGAAATGCTCCAAATTCTAGAAGCATGCGTAAAATATCCATCACGTCTCTCCGATGAGCTTCTTTTCTCTCTTGTTGTTCAGTGTGACCTTAGTGCTAATGGTGACACAGTCTATCACATTCCCATTAACAGTTTGACTGTAATTAAGTGAATGTTCACAGTGCTCTGATTATTTGGGGGTAAGCTTTTAAAAGCAATATTTCAAGAAAATATCCAGCAAGGTTTTAATAGCCTTGTTTACACGGCTTCAATAGTAATCAGTGTGAGAGTGAAAATGGAAGAACTTCTTTTCCCAGACTTCCTTGCGCATCGAACCAATAAACCTTGAATCATTTTTGGTTCTCAAAGTTTGTGACTTTTTTGAAAGCTGATAATCAGTTTATAGACTCCTAAATGATGTTTGCTATGGCTCATTAACTTGTGTGACTAATCTCAAATCAAGGGCCCAGTTAGGTACGCTCAGTAATTACTATCAAACTGTGAAATGTCTCGACAAATACGGATGGATTGCTGTGAAATTTGGTAAACATAAGGGCCCCAGATGAAGTGTCTAGATGACTTTTCATCTAGTTGCAGAAATAGCTCATAATTTCCATTTATCCGATGCTTCAGTTTATGACAAAATACCTAAAATACCTAAATGACCTCCAAATTCCCATCACCCTCTGCTGTGCAATGCTAACATAGCAACCGTTTAAACGCATAATGTGAACCGTTTGCTAACAAGCTAAAATTAGCATGTGTTAACATTTCTTCAGAGTAGACTACAGCTGATCTTATACACATGAAACTGAAAAAATGTAGCTCAGACCTATGAAATGTCTATCCAACACAGTCTCACGGCAGTTTGTGAAATAGTGACGAAATTGAATCTATTTGATTTGTGTACATAGACACGAATTTTCTTTTTTTTTTTTGTTGCTCAGCACGACTTTCAACAATGTATTTTTCATGCCTTTTCCTACGCATTTCCAGCCACATGTGACACGTGTCAATTTCCGCTCCAGTCTTCAAAATAAAACTACTTAGTTAGGTTTAGGAAAAGATCGCGGTTTTGTGTTAAAATACTGTAACTCCGGAAGGGCTGTAATTTAGGTACGGAAGTTACGTGACAAATTAACTTTTACTTATGGTTTCACAAAAGTCCTGTGTTTTATAGACCCACCCATCCACCCTGACCTCCTCCCCACACGGCGTTGGCCAATCTCTATACTTCCCTGTTCACAATTACTAGGATTACATACGAGTTGATTTCACGCTGACCATCACGAAAAAAATGTGAAATTTGTGTCTATGTACACGAATCAATACAATTTTGTGACTATTTCACAAACTGCTATGCGACTGGGCTGGAATATCTTAGCCTGCGTCCTACAATGGTCAATGTTCAGGCCACCATCAGGCCAAACATTTAGTCCAACTAGTGGTAAGAATAGCAAAGCTCCCCCTTTTTTTTTTTTATCAATCCAGTTATCATTTTTCTGTGTGTTATGAGCATTACAGCCAGCATCGGAAATTCATCCTAACAGAGGTAAGCGATGCATTTCAGATTAATAAACCATAACAACAGGAAGTAACCTGTAAATTGATGGTTTTCTGGCTCAGGCACAGGAAAGTGATGTCCCCGTTGTTCCTGCCAATGAAACACTGATCGGCTTGGATGTTTTTCCTGGAGAAACAAGCGTCAATGAGCACAACAGCAGATCTATTGGAAATTACAGATCATTTTACTGATTCAAATGGATTGTTTCTGTAGCTTTCACAGTCATTCGGCAAACTTTAAACCAGGAAGTACCGAAGTGTTTATTCAACACGTTCTCACTCTTAACTCGTCAAATATGGCAGCTTGGTCAGTGGCCCTACGCTTCAAACTATGATGCTCTACGTATCCCTCTAGCTCAGTTTTGCACACTTGTGTCAGTGTTTCCACTCATTACATGCAGACACTGTCTTTTCAAAATGTGTTCACGGGAATCAACTTGGTTAGCTTTAGGAAAAGATCGTGGTTTGGGTTAAATGAAGTATGTTTATTACGTAGTTATATAGGCTATGTTACGTACATGATGCAAGTTAAGTATAAGGGCAGTAAATCAATTAAAATTAAAATCGATTAATCGCAAATTAATCACACATTTTTTATCTGTTCAAAATGTACCTTAAAGGGAAATTTGTCAAGTATTTAATACTCTTATGGGAGTCGGAATATATGCTGCTTTATGCAAATGTATGTATATATTTCTATTGGAAATCAATTAACAAGTGAAAAGCCTTCCAGCTCGGGAGACTCTCGCTGTGAACTGCAAGGCAAGTGTCACCAGCGAACACCGCCGAGGCCGTCAGTAGGCCAGTTTTGAGTAGCCGCTTGCTTGAAAAATTGAACTCTAGCAAGTCTACAGATGGAAACTTGCTAATCAATACAGCGATAAAGGACTTAATTTAATAGCAAATCAATATTTAATTGCAATTAATCGCAAATTAGTCACATTTTTTTATCTGTTCAAATTGTACCTTAAAGGGAGATTTGTCAAGTATTTACTCTTATCAACATGGGAGTGGGCAAATATGCTGCTTTATGCAAATGTATGTATATATTTATTATTAGAAATTAATTAACAACTCAAAACAATGACACATATTGTTCATAAACCCTCACAGGTACTGCATTTAGCATAAAAAATATGCTCAAATCATAACATGGCAAACTGCAGCCCAACAGGCAACAACAGCTGTCAGTGTGTCAGTGTGCTGACTTGACTATGACTTGCCCCAAACTGCATGTGATTATCATAAAGTGGGCATGTCTGTAAAGGGGAGACTCGTGGGTACCCATAGAACCCATTTTCATTCACATATCTGGAGGTCAGAGGTCAAGGGGACCCCTTTGAAAATGGCAATGACAGCTTTACCTCGCCAAAATTTAGCTTAAGTTTGTCGCCTTTGTGACATGCTAGTATGACATGTTTGGTACCAATGGATTCCTTAGGTTTCCTAGTTTCACATGATACCAGTATCGTCTCTCTAGCTCTAAAACGGAGCCCACTACAACCTAAAAAGTATGTTATGTGACGTTACGTAACTTACTTAACTTGCGTACGTAACTTAAAATAAGTCACCGTTGACTTTTGGTTTCAGATAGGACACGAGCACCTGTCTCCTCAGTGAAAGTACTGTGTTTTTTTCAATGTCTCCCATTTCTTTCACTTTAATTCAGATGTAATGGGCATTTAATTCACATGTGATAATTGTTTCAGATTTAAGGACTTCCATATCCACGTATCCTGTAGAATGATTTCAATAAACTGAAAACGGGCCCTTCATCCGTAACAATCTCTCTGTGATTTCACTCTTTTGTACTGATTTGCGCAGAGTGAATTCCAGAGACTGCAGTGTACCCAGGCCTGCTGGGCCATCAGAAAACCCTGTGTTCAAATACAGTTTTGGACAGGACGGGTGCCATCAATTACACTAATGCCACCGAGCTAAAGTTGGTTCCATTCCTACTCAGCCCACTGTGTGTTCAGCCAATAGCATCTGGCACATTACACACCCAGCTGTGTGTGTGTGTGTGTGTGTGTATGTATGCTTAGGCAGTAAACCTAGTTGCCTCATTAACTCACATACCGTCTTATTGGCACAGGATGTAATGACTCAGGTGTGTGTGGATGTGAATACAGATCATGACTGGTTTTGTAGGGTCGTAAAATGTTTGTTATGACTTTTACACTCAAATGAATTTTATTTCACTGTCCTGTCCTGCAACATAAAGCAGCTTCATAACACCAGAAGGGTATTTTCATGCGTCCACAACACTGGTCTCTGTTCAGCTCCACTAAATATGTACAATAGTGGAGTTCTGGATCTGCTTTTGTCAGTTTGGCGAAAAACTTCCCAATGTTTCCCATGGTGAGACATGTAGAACTGGAGCATCACTTAATGATGCTGGTTTTATAAATAAAGCAGGCTTATTAGTACGCCTTTTCACAAATATGGCCTCTGCTGGGTATACTCAGACTTGCATGTAATTTTTTGCCATACATATCACCAACATGAATTTCTGTTGTCAGAGGATTGAACAATAAATGAAAGTTACTTGAAATGCTACAAATTACCTCGCAATTTCCTGCACAGTAGACCTCTCAAATAATGTAATCTAGTTCATAAAGGTGTAATATGTCCCGCCTTTACAGCAACAAAACTGAGAGGGCTGTGATAGAGAAGTCAATAAGGTTCTGTTTGGCCTAAGAGGATGTCTAACCAGAGAGGCAAAACCAGTGAAAACATCGGTGTGGGTGGACCAAGATAAATAACCTGGACTGTGTCCAAAATCACTCCCTACCTACTCTATGGTGCACTATATTTACTGCCATAGCATCGTTAAAAACATACTTTATACTACCTGCTCAGCAGCAAACAGCTGTCAGACACAGTTAGCAACTATCTGGTGAACATAGTGGAGCATTTAGCAGCTAAAGAGACAGATATTTCCCTCAGAAGTTGGTGGAGACCAAAAGGAGCTAAAAGAAGAGGGGATATTGGACTTACTCATCACACAAACATGACTCCAAATAAATGCTTATGTTACTCTGTACCTGCTGTAAATAGGCAACTGTTTGCTAATTTAAAAAAAAAAATTGATATGTTGATGGTAAAGAATCTAAGAATGTTGTGTTTATGCCTCACGGTTCAGGAGTTATGACAGAAAATATAATGGTGCTTTTTTCCCACAAAACTGATCATTGGTCTTTTGTTAGCCCAGGAAACAAAATTTGGCCAAAATTTCATTAAAATCTGTTGAATAGGTTCTGACATACCTCGCTAACTAATGCCGGGCACACACTACACGAGAATCAAGCCCGATTTTGGGGCCGATTTTTCCCCGCTGTTGACAATGGTCAGCAAAGCCCAGATTTTCTGATGGTTCTATAGATTATCTTTCCAGATGTTCCTGTGGTCTGAGGTATGTTCAGAGTGTTTTTTACATCCCCCGATCAGCTCAGAAGTCCATCCTGGCTGCATCGATCTCAAATATTAAACATGTTTAATATTTACGATGGGATATCCTGTTGTGTGTGGGGAACACAGAGGACAGCCGATGACGCAGTTACGTAGGAACGAACGGTAGCTAATAGAGAACCAAGCTGAGCAAAGAAGGAAGGACAACAACTGCTGGCTAATGCGAAACACACAGCATAAAGTAGTAGTAAGATGGAGCTCAGAAATGGAGGACCGACTTGTTGTTTTGTGGCAACACCACAAGTGTTTATTTAACGTGTCTCCATGACTTCATCCATGTTTTTTCTTCATCAATTTTCAGTACAAAGTTGTGCAAAAAACTAACATCGCTAATTCTTCCTGCCCGTCGTCCGCCATGTTTGTTGACACTAAAGTCACGTTTGATCGCGAGAGATTTTGCGAGATTTCTGTTTTTTGTAGCCGGGACTCTTATTGTTCATGAATGAATCTGTTAGTGTGTGGTGTGCTGGTTTGGTCAAATCGTTGCTCACCACACACTATAGGAACAAAACTGTTAAATTCTACATTTATGTCTGGGGTCTCCCACATTTTCAACATCTGTTAAGATTTGAAAAATCTTTTAGTGTGGGCCAGCCTTAACAGTCAGACAAACAGACAAACATACGGGACTGGAAATATAACCTCCTTGGCAATAACAATACAGAGTAATTTGATCATTGGAGAGCTACATTATGGGCTTCTCCACTGTTAAAAGACATAGGCTATTAGGCCAATTTATTGGCATCATCATTGACAAATATAGTATAAGTGAGAATCTGTTTCCTCTCCCTGATGATTACTTTAAAGTAAAGAATAATTACCAGCTGTGACAGCGATGCCGCTATTGTTTTCACCTTGTCAGTCTGTGTGTGCCATCGTGGCAAAATGTGGTCCTGGAGACACCTACTGTAGCAGGAACCGTTTAAGATGCAGTCACAAAACTTTACAGGTGTGTAGTTGAGATCAAAATAAAGGACGAGTTACAAGATGGGTGTGGTCTGAACGAGGTTGCTGATAGTAGGGGTTAGGAAGTGGGGAAGGGGCCATACACCCCTGGCCCAACTTGGCGTCGTGGTTGGTGTGATCCCATCGCGAGATGGTCTCTAGTTGTACCTGGCTTCAATCTTTTTACTCACTCTCACTATAAAACACCATTGTAACAAATAAGCAGGTTGATTACATTAGCTGACTACTGTTATCAGTTTGATTGATAACAGGTTGCACCCTTAATGTGAAACCAGGCAGAGTTTATGAATAGAACATTTTTCCACAGAATGTGAAAAAAAACAATATCGTGTGAATGAAAAGAACATCAGATGTGCTTTAGCATCAACACAGTGGTAAGATAATTTGCATAATTATTCACACTATTTGCCTTTTACCCCCAGCACTCAACAGTTTTAGTCTTCACCGTCCTAATGCTTCTCTGTCGCTCATGTTTATTCATTACAATTCATTAATCATCACAATAGTTTGTTTGTGTTTTGTAAGACAGGCCTCAGTTGTTGAGGGAAATAAAGAAAAGAAAACCTTAAAGGGATAGTTTGGGTGTTTTGAAGTGGGGTTGTAAGAGGTACTCATCCACAGTCAGTATTACCTACAGAAGATGACGGTTGGCATGCCCCCAGTTTGGAGAAACAGAAAGGAATTACCACACGGAAGCTAAACAATGTACCGCTGTGGAGTAAAACATACTTTAGCCACCTAAAAAAATCAATATCAGTTTAAGTGTACGCTATATTTAGAATATTTTCACTGCTTTACCTTGCCGTCAGACAGCCCTTTCCGACGGGGAACTTGAAGCTCTTGTATCCATCTACGCTCTCGGCAAAGCCACCAGACTCCATAGAAAAAACCCGTAATTTTACCTTGCAGATTTTGGTAGACCAGCAACCCTTGTGTTCTGTGTGGTAAAATTACTGTTTTTTTCAATGGAGTCTGGTGGCTTTGAAGAAAGCATAGATAACTGCTTCAAGACTGTATAGCTGTCTCACGGCAAGGAAAAACTTTGAAAATAATCTAAATACACTTAAACTGAGATTTTTTTTTTTAGGTGGCTAAAATACGTTTTGCTGCCGGCCCCGTCCACAGCAGTACATTGCTTTGCTTCTGTGCGGTAACTCCTGTCTGGGGGCGTACCGACCGTCATCTACTGTAGGTAATACACTGACTATGGATAAGTACCTCATACAACCCCACTGAGAAACACCTGAACTATCCCTTTAAACCTTTCAGGACACTGAAATCTTATCACCCGGTCTGGAAGCCCACAGAGATGTGAGTCATAGCATCTGGCAGGAGAGTCATTGACTCACTCACTCATTAATGATCCTGCTCGCTGAGTTTATTTTCTTGACACGGTTTCAGGAGGAAATTTAGACAGGAAGTCCCAAATCCCAAAAGTCAACTTCCCAGCAGACACTGATTAGGCGTCCTCTGTCAGGTTGGATTGGTGGGTGAACAGCTCGTGAATCGTGTGTGTTCCTCCCCCGATCTGTGAGTAATGGAAGTGATCGCTGATGTTGTCACCCTGGCAACGCTCCACAACACACCGATACACAGGCGTTCAGAAACACAGCGACTTGAATATGGAGAAAAATGTCTGGCTTCTCAGTGACTCTTATCTTTCTCAGCCTTTCTACTTCTGTCTCTTCCCTCTCCCAGCATGCTTTGCTCTCTGTGCCCTTACACTAATAAGCTCTTATCACTTATATGAATAACACAATACTTGGCGGTGAGCTACTTAGCCGAGAGATACCTGGCAGATTTGCTTCACAGAGCTCATTCAGGTGATAATCACAGCGAGGAAAATTTCATCTTCTTCAGTGTCAGCCAGGATTCGGCACCATCACATTGTGTTGCCTGCAAATTTAAATACGCTAGAATTCCATTTAATCAATTTTTATCTCACTCTATCTAAAGTAATTCACGCAATGGGGCTGCAACAAAGAATAGTGTCACTATTCCTTCCGTTATCCTGCACCTGGCCTGAATAAAGGAAGGGTTGAGCACACCACTACCTTTCTGCACCTTCACTGCTGCAAGTCCTTACAATATAGAGTCAAAGAGGAGGGGTTCAAACATCAACCTGAAGGTGGATGGAAATATGAATGAAGGTCTGATGCAGTCCTGACAACAGAGGTGTGTGATTGAATGAATAAAAAATAAACTTGCAGAGACTTGAAACATGGTTTTATTGATCTTAATATATTTGTATTAATCAGGCCAGAAAACTCAAGTGGGATGAAGAAGGTGACAGTCCCAACCCCTGAAGTGCTTGGTTGATCGACAAAAAATGATTATCCATTAATCCTTTTCATTAATTTAATCAGCAAAAATGTCAAACATTTTCTGGTCTCAGCTTCTCAAATGTGACAATTTGCTGCTTTTCTCTGATTGACATTGTTGTAAATTGCTTAATTAATTCATTATTGGATTTTGGACTGACTGACAAAACAAGTCATTTGAAGATGTCACCTTGGGCTCTGGGAAATTATGGAGGGCATAAAGTGGTGGGCACACTACCAACGTCAGGAGCGCGTGGCGGCTGCGTCGCGTGGTGGCGACGAAAACTGAAAGGGTTAGTTTGGATTTTTTGAAGTGGGGTTGTATGTATACTCCTATGTTCTGCGAGGTAAATTACTGTTTTTATGAATGGATTCTGGTGGCTTTGAAGAGAGCTATATATAATATAGCTATTGGAAAGGGCTGGCTGACGGTGAGGTAAAGAGGCTGGCTGTGGACGGGGGCAGCAGAAAAACATTATTTAAGACACTATATATATATATATATATATATATATATAACTTCTTTTTATTTCCCTTCAACAGTTACAGTCGTAGAGCACAATCACATGTTTTGACATGACACAACAGGGTCACAAGTGTCCTTAGGAGGCAGTCCGTGAGCTTCGGCATCCACACAATGTCCATACATTGTTCCATTAAGTAGGAATGAGTAATCATTTTTGTCCAGAGGCCCAGAGAATACATAAATGTACAGGGAGGAAAAATAGCATGTTTATTTATTTATATTATATTAGGAGAGAAGAGAAGAGAAGTATTGAAAATGAATTGAAAAAGAATAAATAAATAAAAATAAAATAAAAATGAGAGATAAAGTTAGAAAATAGAAATAAAAGAATAAAAAAATAGAATAGGAATAATAATAAACAAAAATAATTAAAAACTAAATAGAGAAAAATAAATAGGGAAAAATAATAATAATAATAAATAAATAAAATAAAAATAAAGAGAAACAAAGTAAATATTGATAATAAATCACAAGGTGTACATTATATTTGGAATATTTTCATCGCTTTACCTCGCCATCAGACAGCCCTTTCCGACGGGGGACTGAAGCGGTTATATTGCTGTCTTCAAAGCAACCAGACTCCATTCACAAAAACAGTAATTTTACCTCACAGAACAGAGTTGTTTGTGTTATTGTGTGACTTTTGGATACGAGCTAACGTGGCGTCCACAGCAGTACATTAGCTTCTGTGCCAGTACTTCTGTCTGCTTCCCCGACCTGGGAGCATTTTGACCGCCATCTAAGTTACTGTATGTGACATTAATACACTGACTTTAAGGATGTATACGTATATACTGTACATGTAGCAGTGTCATCATGCAGAAACCTACGTCAGGTCACATGGGAAACCGCTTTTAGAGGGGTTTGAGAAAATGGCATCTTGACGCTAAAACATACATACATTGACCAAAATTTGAATGTTCAGATTTGAATATATATGGAACACCACTGTGAAGCTACATAATGTTAAAACTAAAATAATAGTCCTGCCCTTTAAAGTGTCAGTAGGCAGTATATTTTTGGCATCATTAGGCAAAAATTCCATAATAACCTTTCAGCATATTGTAATTCAAGTGTTCTGAGAGAAAACTAGACTTCTGCTCCTCCTCATGGCTCTGTTTTCAGGCTTTAGAAAATCTAGCCCGTGACGGGAGACAGGGAGAGCATTTCTATTGAGCGTTCCTATTGGCTGTGCTCTGGAACTTGGTGTTCCTTCACCAGATATCACAATGGCGGCGGCGGCGTCATAAACTTTCTCATTTTACAGCTAAACCGTGCACTACAAGATGATTCTGAAACATTTGAGGAGAGAAATAGGCATCAACGTAACAGAATATTGATTCATATTTGATCAGCGCTGCCTAGTTTGACTGTTTGGTCGGAGTTCGTGAGTGATTGACAGCCGGCTCTCATAGACAGCAGATGGACAGCAGACCTCAGATCAGCTCTGACTGCTTGTTTTCCTCCGGTGTGTTAAATCTTGCAGATGCCGTTAGGAGCACCGGAGGACACAGAGGAACATGATTTTTTTCAGGTTACCTGTTTCATGCACTACTGTCACGATATAGCGACCGTTTTATAAAAATAACTTTTTTTGAATCATATTTGCTCCAATCTGCCTACTTCAGCTTCAACCACTTGTTTTTGCTACTTTGCCATATATGCCTCTTTCTTGCCACTTTTTCTTCCCCGACCACATCATTTACCAACGTCCGTAGGACTGATCTAACGCACCACACAGACAGAAGAAGCACACATGGCAGGTTGGCTGATATGTCTAACCAGAGTGTGCGTCAACATGCCGACACTGTATGGGATTTTACATAGAAAACGATTGCTGCAGGTGTTTTGGCGCGCTATTAGCTACTAATGCCTGAGAAATGAGTAGCCCACCTTCCATAGAAAATGAATGGGGTCGAACTATGGTCCAGGACACACGCTATTTTCCTAGTTCCAATATATCCACACACACACACACACACACACACACACGCAGCCAGACACTTGGCACACTCCTGTGCCACCGGCTGCTCCCTCAGTGATACAAGTCACTGCCGCTCCAAAAAGCATTTTGGCTCTACATTTGTAAACCATCTAATTCTTCTCTCATTGTTGACAGAAAAATCTCTTTTGTTGAAACACCAAACAGGGATTTCAAGCATGTCAAATATTGACAAAGACACTGAAAGAAGAGAAGGGGAGCATTATTCATCTGACACAAGGCACAAGATTACAGAGAGGAAGGCCATCTGTGTGTGTGTGTGTGTGACACTTTCCTTTTATCTGGATGGAGATATGTCTTTAGCATACAGAATGCGGGCTCACAGCTTTATCTCACAAGTGAGACAGCTTGCAGCAGCTACAGTATAAGGCTGATGGTAAGTAATTGTAATGACTCATAGCTGAACCTGTCAGAGTTGTTTAGCAGAGAAGGAAGGATTCACTTTCAATAGCAGAAGATCTCTCTTCCTGTGAGACTACGGGAACAACGTGTTTAGTTTGCACAGGACAGAGGAGCTGACTTACACAGACAGGTAAAAGTTGGTGATGGCCTTCAGTAAATGAAGACTGACAACTGGTTCTCAGAGGCTTTGAATACCCACTGTGGATTGCTACATCTTCATATTATTTTGGATAATGTTATTTGAATCAGCTATCATGGTGGATATAATGTAATTTTATTTGCCTCAGTACGTTGCATATAGGAGTTTAGGATCCTCAATTCTTATCTCTCCTAAGCTTGCTATCCTCACCAGCAGACCATTTTCTTTTGCTCATGATTAGACAAAGCTATGTCGTCACTTGTAGGCTGTAATAGATGATTGACAGTTCTCTCGTTCACTCATGCATTAACACCAACCTTTTCGACACCTGATTGATTGGATGAATGCGTCACTCACTGGGCTGCTCTTTGCTTGTGTTTCGGATTTTCAAACTTTGAAAACCTGGCACAACATGCAAGTTGAGGATTATTATAGCCTAAATTATCCACGACAATTAGTGTTTGAATTGGGGCTGTCAATCGATTGAAATATTTAATAATAATGATTGTCCATAGTTAATTGCAATTAATCGCAAATTAATCACACATTTTTTATCTGTTCAAAATGTACCTTAAAGGGAGATTTGTCAAGTATTTAATACTCTTATTAACATGGGAGTGGGCAAATATGCTGCTTTATACAAATGTATGTTTATATTTATTATTGGAAATCAATTAACAACACAAAACAATGACAATATTGTCCAGAAACCCTCACAGGTACTGCATTTAGCATAAAAAAATATGCTCAAATCATAACATGGCAAACTGCAGCCCAACAGGCAACAACAGCTGTCAGTGTGTCAGTGTGCTGACTTGACTATGACTTGCCCCAAACTGTATGTGATTATCATAAAGTGGGCATGTCTGTAAAGGGGAGACTCGTGGGTACCCATAGAACCCATTTACATTCACATATCTGGAGGTCAGAGGTCAAGGGACCACTTTGAAAATGGCCATATCAGTTTTTCCTCGCCAACATTTTGCATATGTTTGGAGCGTTATTTAACCTCCTTTGCAACAAGCTAGTATGACATGACATGGATAGTTTCATATGATACCAGTATCCATTAGTGGCATTAAAACAAATTTGTGTTAACGCGTTATTATCACTTTAACTTTGACATTAATAACTATAATGGCACTCGGAGAGCGCAGACCTCCGCCCCCCTCTCCGTTCAGCTTGCGCCATCATCCACGTGTATTTGTGTTTATGTTGAGATCAGCTGTACGTAGCGGAGCATCGTAAAACACTTCATTCAAACTGTACAGAAACAAAATAAAACTCACCTAAACCGTCGTCGTTACTCTTTCCAACAATCACCAAGTGTGCTTTGGTCGAAATCAACTGTAATTTCACCGAGTTTAATGTGAAAAAACGCCAAATCTACTGGTGTCTCCGCCCCCCGCTCTCTCTCTGAAGGAAGGAACCCGTCTTCAGTTACACTGCGCATGTGTTATACCCTGTGGTTTTAATGCTCAGGCTGATCGGAATTCTTAAAAATATTCCTGAATCTGGAAAAAATTCATTCAAATCCATCACGGACTTTTGGAGTAATCCTGCTAACAGACAAACAAACAAACAAACCAACCAACAAACAAACCAACACTGGTGAAAACATAACCTCCTTCCTAGGCCTTTGGCCTTAGCGGAGGTAAAAATTATCACCAGACTTTACGGAGCGTTTTAGCGGCTTTCAACTCATTGTTTTGGTTTTACAGTCTGCAACTTCCACTGTTGTGGGTCAGTCTCACCACTCCTCAACAACCTTGATTCCAGCATGAGCATTCAGCTTTTTTTTCGTGAAAAAGCTTTGATCAACCCGCTGTGCATTGCCAAAGTTGGGAACGTTAAGAGCCAAATATCCCCCTCAAGAGTTGACAGAGACCAAACCAGAGCTATAAGGAGAGAGTGAACAGAATCACCAGAATCACGACTTCATCATTGAACTAAACTCCACAAAATAACAGTCTGTGCTGGAGACAATAGTATGTCCATTAGATTTAAAGGGCTGGTTGATTGGCAGTGGAACACTCTGCTCCTATTGCTATTGCAAATCAACTAAGTGATGAATCCCTAGTGTTCTGTCCCTAGGTCATAGTTGGCTGGAGCACAGTAAGTGTGTGTGTGTGTGTGTGTGTGTGTGTGTGTTGAGAGGAGGATGTAAACTGGCCGAAGCACCGTCCCACTAGAGTCACTGAAGACTTTCGACTTGAGTCATTGATTCTAATTATAATTTCATCTGGGGGCTGTAGATTCAGAATGAAGAAGCTACTCACACACATGCAGCGCTCGCACAAGAACACACACACACACAACTGATTTGTAGTCCAATGGTTCTGCTGCTTTGATGCTGGGCATCTGTTCTGAGTATTTGGTTAATTCCATTGTCATTGTCAAACAGGAACACACATACTCGTGAATAAATAAGCACACGTTCACTTACATACAGACGGAATACTAACGGTCAACAAAAACAACTCAACATCCAAGTCACCAAAGTCATGGTCAAATGATAAAGACCTTATTTACTTCTGGTGTTGGCAGAGCTGGTGCTACGCTTCATATTGTGTCTTTTTAAAAAAAAAAAAAAAGACCTCTTTTAGTACAAAGCTGCTTTCAGTGCTTGGACGAAAAAAAAAGCTAACTGGTGACATCCATCATGGAGCCCAGGAATGGTTCCAAGAAACACTTTGTTGGTTGGTAAGGCAAGGTCAGAGGTCAGAAAGGTTAGTATCTCCATTAGATTTAGATTACATTATGTTCTCACTGCAATCAAACCGCACTGGAGTTCGCTTGGAAGCGGTCCGAGACCACTTCTCACAAGCGCTCTCTGGCTGTGAGACGACCGGTGTTGACCGGTTGTTTTGGTTTGCACTAGAGTATGATTACTGCGTTCATAACTGCCCAAACAAACTGCACCAGGGGTTGAACCACACCAGAGTTTGCTTAAAACAGATTAAATGTTGGCTTGTGAAAGCGCCGTAAGCTTTGACCTCGTCACTCCCCAAAAGTAAGCACCAAGCTCAGCACGGCAAGGAGAAGATAGAAACTTTCCCCAAGGGTTAGAAATCAGAAATGTCAGCATACATATTTATTTAATAATTACTTACAAATTTCCATGTGGAAACTATTGGCATTTTAATGTATAAATATGATCATGAATTGTTTTTTGTGCTGTCAAAGTTAAGGCGATAACGCGTTAACGCAAATTAATTTAATTGCCACTAATTTCTTTAACGTATTAACGCAACTCACAATTTTAAGGTTGTAGGGGGCTCAGTTTTAAAGCTAGATTGAAGATACTGGTACTGGTACTGATACATCCTATGAAACTAAAAAAATCTAAGGAATTTATTGGTACCAACCATGTCATACTAGTGTAGCCC